>JAUZSW010830999.1:0-10966 GCA_034780735.1 Hyalogyrina grasslei
GGCATAGCAACTGCCGTGATGCCATATAATAGCTCGAAAAAATTGCCGATTTTCAGGTCTGAACTGAAAACTTTGAGCGATAAAGCTATTATGTTAGCGCAGTATAGACTTGCAACTAATTCTAAAGATAACACCGGTTTGATGTTATTAAAGTTTGCAGAACATTTTACCCCAGAAAAACGGGAAGTGTTGTTATTGCGCGGTAAATTGCATTATAATGTGAAAATTCTCAAACCTAAAACTAAAATTTCCGAGAGTGAATTCCTGATTTTATTGCAACACGCTTTGGATCGGGTAGACGATAAACATAGCGTGATTGCCAGACATTTGACCGCGGTTTTTTGCTCCATGATTCGTCTATTTTCTCCAGCCGATGAAAAGTCAATTATTATTCTGACACAATTTAGGGATAAGGGATTTGCAACTGAACTTAAACCGCTGTTTGAACGTGATTTACAGGAGACAAGTAATATTCGATATGATGAACGCGATTCACGTTATGTTATTTCTAATATCAAAAAATCAATTATGGTTCCAGCCAACCAACCTTGGACTGATTCTTTTGTTAAGGTTGAAGCGGGTAAATTTGTCCGAGTAAAAGCATTTAGAACGTGGGAAATGGGCGATGTTGGGAAAAATATCCCAGCGTGTGATGCTGATGGTTATGCCGATTTTAATCCATTGGATCCGAATAGTAAAAAAGTGACAAAGAAAAAGAAAGGCAAAAAAGTTGCAGTTAAGAAATATTATAAGAGTAGCCTACAAGCCTTCCCAGGTAGTCTGTTGGCTAAAATAGGTAAAAAAAGTTACCCTGTCGGCCGCGAAGCTGTATTTAGAGCTGAAACGAGTGGTATTCTCTATTTTGGACCTTATGAGTGGGCTGATTATTCTGATAACGCTGGTGCCCTCCAAGTCTCATTCGAAATTTCTGATAAATAGTATTTTTTACTTCGTAAAAAATAGTATGAGCTAGTGTAAAATACAAAATACCTTTGCTAAGTATAGAGATCGAATATCAGCTCTTCATTGCAGCAATTTAGTTATTTTAACAGTTTATTTACTGCATTGCATACTTCGCTGACTTGAATTGAATTCATTGTTTTATCAGGCGCATGGATGTCAATGCGGGGTACTGCCAGTTCCGCAGGACGCCAACGGCGATAATCAGCGGGGCCGTAAAGCACAACTGCTGGAGTTTCCACGGCTGTTGCCAAGAATGCTGGACCGGAATCAGGACCGGAAAAAAGTCGAGCAAGTTTAATCATATAGGCTGATTCAGTTAAAGTTAGTTTTCCTGCCATTGAGATAATATTATCAGAGTCAATTGTGCTGAGGGTCTCACAAGGCTTGGCTTCAGGTTTGCCACCGAGTAGAATAATCGTATAACCTTGTTTGAGTATCATTTTGCATAATTCTGTCCAGTTAGCTTCAGACCAGTTCTTATTTGATTGTTTGGAGTATGGCGCAATAGTAACCAATTTATCGGTTAAGATATTGAGTTCTGTCAGTTTAAGCTTAACTGTTTTAATCGTTTCATCAGTAAACCAGCTATATTCAAGTTTGAGTCCCTTGCTCATAACTGGAGCTAGGTTTAACTTTTCCAATAGAATATTTATTAAAGCAGTGCAATTTTCTGTTTCTGTCTTTTCTCTATTATATTCAGGTGCAAGGTTTATCATAAATGGTAGTTTTTCTTTTTTCCATTCACCTTTATTGAACACCTTTTTGTAGCCGATAATTTTTTTTGCCCCGCCCATTAGTGCCCAAGGAACGCGACCTAAATCCTGGGGTGAAATAATAAAATAGTCAAGCTTACGTTTTCTGAATTCACGCAATAGTCTTAATTTTTCTTTCAATGATCGGTTGTTAACTGTAATGATTTCATCGAAATAGGGGCAGTTTTTAACAATTGCAATCCCACCAGCATGTTTGGTCAACAGCGTGATTCGGGCATCTGGAATGCTTTCGCGTAAAATTCTCAATGCTGGAATAAATGCCAGCATATCACCGATATTTTGTAGACGGGTAATTAAAATATTCATCTGAATTTTACCATTATCAATAATTTTTAATTAGCGCATTTGCGGCTGATTTTGTGCTTTTTTCAACTCAGCAACTTTATAGAAAAGTTCTTCTAGTTGTTCGATATGTCTTGACCAGGTAAAATCTTCGACTGAAGTTGCTGCCGCAGTAGAAAATTTAGTTCGCTCTGTTTCTGGTAATTCAATGAATGCCGTTAGAAAACGCACCATCTCATCAATATTATCGCAGGTATTAACTGAAAACCCATTAATTCCTTCGTTAATCAGTTCATACGCTCCGATTTGTTGGGTGGTAATCACTGGTAGTCCACATCCCATAGCTTCGAGGCAGACATTAGAGAATGTTTCATATAAACTGGGATAGAGCAGAATATCGGCGGCGATATAATAATCACGCATGTTTTTCTGAGTACCAGTAAAGATGATGTTTTTTGCAATTCCATATTCTTCTGCAAGTTTGATGAATGGGGTTGATTTATCGCCACCAACAACGAGTAATAGGGTGTTGTTGCGTAAGTTTTCTTTAAGTGAGGCAACCACTTCAATGGCTTCCGCTAGACCTTTAATTTTGAAATTACCGGCGCAGAACAGACAGATATTGCGGTGTTGATCGATATTTATTTTTTTTCTGGCTTCTATTTTTTCTGCGACACTCGCTGGATAGAACTTGTCATGATTCATCCCGTTATAGATGACTTGGATTTTTTCTGCAGGATAATTAAACTCTTCAGTTAGCTGACGTTTAATTAGATGCGAATTGGCGACAATCATTTTTGTCCGCTTTTCGGTCAGACTTTTTCGTTCTAAACGGAGAATCCCACTATGGCGCGGGTTGAACTTAGCCCAGCTTGAATAGCCGATGGGTAGCCATTTTGCGTGAAGTTGTTCTGTCACTCGGAAAATATCTACAGGGTAGGTACGACACATTGAATAGACAATATCAAAACTGTCACGCAAGTTATCTTTCTTGAGTATTTTTTGTGCTTGGCGGTGAAATGATGCTGTACGGCACAAGGTTGGCATATTATTTTTGGGAACTTTAATCCATTTAAGATTATCTGTTTCAGTAGCGCTAAACATTTCAGCAAAAACTGAGATCTGATGTCCCCGTGCAGTAAAGTTTTCGACAAAACGTGCCGCCGTTTTTTCTGCTCCGCCTTTATCCGGCAGGTAACGTTTTCTGATCAAAGCTATTTTAAGTTTTTTTCCCATAAATGTAGATGATTACCTAAATAATATTTAATGTTTTATGTTATTTGCTGATGAATTTGTCACTAAACTCAGTTTATCAGCTTTATCATTATTTCTTTGCTAAAGTTTTAACTTTTAACTTCTAATTCGTAATTTGGTCGCGGGTGCGACTGGTGCTCTCATCGAGAGCTACCGCTACTAGCACATAGCCTGTCGTAACTTCTAATTCGTAATTCATAATTCGTAATTCATAGTTTGGTCGCGGGTGCGACTGGTGCTCTCATCGAGAGCTACCGCTACTAGCACATAGCTTGTCGTAATTTATAATTCGTAATTTGTAATTTATAATTCGTAATTCGTAATTGACGCTTCGCTCTGGCGTTCCGCCAGCCTCTACGGCTTCGCCTCCGTCGTAATTTATAATTCTTATTGCCATTCTCTTTGTCGAGCTGCTTCGTAGAGTAATATAGTGGCTGCTGTTGCAACATTCAATGAATCAATCTTGCCTAACATTGGTATTTTAATATTTATCTCTGCCTGATTGAGCCACTTGTCTGAAAGTCCATATTGTTCAGCTCCGACAATAATTGCAACTGATTGTGTTAGGTCGATGTCGCTATAGAGTTTGTCGGTATGTGGAGTTGCCGCTAGTGATTTGATCTTGTTGGCCTTGAGCCAGTCAATAGTTGTTGCAGTATCTGCTTCAGCTAGAGGGACTGAAAATAGTGCTCCAGTACTGGCGCGGATAACATTTGGGTTATAGATATCGGTGCGTTTGTCACAAACAATAACCCCATCCACTCCTGCAGCGTCAGCAGAACGTAGGATTGCGCCAAGATTGCCGGGTTTTTCTACAGCTTCAGCAATCAGGTAGAGACCGTTAGTTTTAAGCGGAATATCGTCGAGTGAGTGACGCATTATTTTAGCGATAGCCATTAGACCTTCTGGCCGATCACGATAGGATATTTTTTCAATAAGGTGTGATGCTACTTCACTGCAATGGACGCCAGCTGCAGACAGTTTCTTTATTAGGGGTAGTTCATTTTTTCCGAGAAACATTTCAGGGCAGTAAAAACATTCTTTCATTATCATTCCGTAATCAAAGGCACGGGTCAGTTCGCGATAGCCTTCGAGTAACGTAAGCTGTTCTTTTTCTCGTTCGCGGCGGTTGCGCAGGCGGTAAGCCAATTTGATTAGCGGATTTTTGGTACTAGTTAAGATCATTTTAATCTATTGCTCCAAGCTGTCATATAAAAATTGAGTAGGTAATATACTCATTTTTATGGTTAAATACAACTGTTTTGTCGCGTGAAATCATAATTCATGTTGTCAACGTATGTTACAGAGCATTTTAGGGCTGATCGCTGAACAGCTTCGGAGAAAATTATCTGCTAAAATTTTGAGTTGAGTTGATTTATCTGTCAGGTGATCTATTGTTAAATTAATGGGAATTTGTATTTCCATTTCATTCGATGTTCAGACGCAGTCGGCTTTGTTCATCTAATAGAAATTTGTATTTTAGCTAGTAGTTTGCGACATCCTGGCGCAAGACCCTCGATCTCCCAAAAGGGAGATCATTGCCAATGCGCCTGGAAGTCGCAGGCTACTTTTTAGTTCCGACGCAGTCGGCTTTGTTCATTGTTGCTTTTAACCTTAAACTGTGTGAAGATGTTCATGAAAAGAAAATTGTTAGTCGGAGTTATAACTGTCATGCTTATTGGACTGGGAATGCGGCTACTCTACCTGTATCAGTACAATTCGTTGCCGCTTTTTGACTATCCGGCTGGTCCTGACGTGATTGAATATGACAACTGGGCAAAGGCTATTCTTTCTGGACAATGGCTTTGGCTGTTACCACAACTTCATGCTCCACTATATCCATGGCTATTGGCTCTATTGTATAAATTATGCAATTTAAATTATTATTGGATAAGATTGACACAGAGCCTTATTGGCTTAGCAGCATTTTTACCCCTGTTCTTGCTGCTTAAACGGCAATTAAGGTCGACTTGGGGGGCATGGAGCATGTTGATTCTAGCAGCAGTCTATCCTCCGTTGATCTTTTATCAAAGTGAACTCATCAGTGAAGTTTTACTACTACCATTGATTTGTATTACAGTTTACTTTTTTTACCTTGCTGATTTGAAATTGGCTAAGGTTGGTGGATCTTTAAATATTCGGGCTCTATTGTGGTATATTTTGCCTGGTTTAGGCTGTGGATTAGCTATAATATGCCATCCTTTGTCTGGGCTATTTTGTGGTGTTGCGGCAACTGTTATGGTGTTGAGTAAAATGAGATTTTTTAATTCAACAGGAAATTGCATTGTCCCTGTAGAGGTAGCTCGCGATGCGAGCTCCTTGAATTGTCGCTGGCGCGACAAATGCCAATCGCACTTAAATCCTAATAATACTAGTTCAGATATTGCTAGTTCTATGCATGAGCAGTCTGACGAAGGTAGAGTTAAGGGGAGTGCTTATAATTTGGGTACAGCTTTGTTGGCGGTTGGGGTAATGTTAATTGCAACTGCGGTAATTGTCTTGCCAGTGATGTTCTATAATGCCAGTCTACCAGGAGGGCGATTTGCGGTTCAGCATAATAGCGGATTTAATTTTTTTATTGGTAATAATGGAGAGGCTACTGGTGGCTGTTATGTCAGACCTGGGCACGCTTGGGAACATTTGCAGGAGGCCGGCAAACAGGCGGCCGCCGCTGAACAGCTCTCCGTCGACCGCTATTATTTTAAAAAATCATTTAACTATATTACAGAAAATCCATTAAATTGGTTAAAATTGTTGGTTAAAAAATCTATTTATGTTTGGAATTATCATGAAATGAGATCTGGGGTTGACCTGGAGCCGTTGCGTTATTATACGTCATTTCAACGTTGGACATGGTGGAGCGGCGGGGGCTTGATGGTTATGGCGCTATTTGGCTTGTTTACTGTGGTTTGTAAACGTGAACTTGTTTGCCGGTACCGTTATTTGCTCGCATTGTTATTTAGTTTTTGGCTTGCATTGACCTTAACTGTGGTTAGTGGGCGTTATCGTATCGTGATGTTTCCTGCCGTGGCACTATTGGCTGGAGTTGGGAGCGCTTATCTGTTTAAAACAGTTTATCAGTGGCGGCAGTGGAAACGGTTAATTTTACCTCTGGTAGGGTTAACTATTGCAGCGGTAATTGTTTGGCTCCCCACACCCTATTTAAATCGCTCTCAGGAGTGGTCAGAAGCGGATGTTGTTTTAGGTGAAATGTATTTGAAACAGGGCAAAGTTGAGTTTGCAGAAAAATGTTTTCTTCGGGCGTTAAAAGCTTCAGACCACATGGATCGAGCCTATTATGGGCTTGGTGTTGTCTATATGAAAAGAGGGCAGTATCAGCGTGCTGCATCTTTTTATATAAAATCATTTCAGTTAAATCCATATTCCTGTGAATCTTATGTTAGTTTGGGGATATTATCGATGGCCCTGCGTGATCTTGATTCAGCAGGGCGTTATTTTGCTGAAGCGGAAAAAAAATGGTCAAATAGACCATTTTTACTTTACAATTATAGTGTCTATCTAATTAAACGTAAAAAGATAGAGCGGGCGGAATTGAAATTGAAACGTTGTTTGAAAAAGGAGCCAGCAAATAGTAAGGTGCTTCAGGCGCTTGCTGCTATTCAATTAATGCGTGACCAACCGGAAAAAGCTCGGCCCTATTTCAGACGTTTATTGCTTATAAATCCCAGAGATCATAATTCATTACTTAGTATGGCTGGAGTTTCACTTAAAACTCGTCAATATGACCAGGCAGACTATTATATAAAGAAATTGCGTAAATACTACCCTGAATCAAAACAGGGCATAGAGTTGCAAAAAGTAATAAATAAATATTTAATAAAAGCAGTTGGTGACAAGTAAAAAAAGTGTGAGTTATGATTTTCTTAGACCACTACGCACTTAAGCAGCTCCCAACCATGGAAAATTAAGATAACTTGCTGGAGTTTTTTACCTTTATCGGTTGTCCACCAGCTGATTTCGGCATCGTTTGCATATTTTTCTAGTTGCTGAGTCGCTTCGTCAATTTTCGCTTCAATTTCATGTTTGGACGGCTTATAGCTGTTGCCATGTTTGGTTCGTGGAAAATATTTAACTTCGACTAGCCCGACATATTTGACATAAGGGTTAAGTGGTTTGAGGTAGATGTCGGCAAACCCTTTATTGAGTTCATATTCAGATTTGGCAACCATATAGCTGGTTAACGACAAATAGGCAATCAACATCGATTTAATATTCTGTTCACCGTAGATTGAGTCACGAATGCCAGTATTACGGTTTATTTCAGCTGCAAGAAACTCAAAGACCTCAATGTTGCCGTCTGTGGCAAAATCTGCCAGTAAATCAGCAAGTGTTGAGGTATCTAAGGTTAATAGTTGTTCCTGTTCCAGAGCCCCACGGAGGTAATCTATATCAATACGCTTAATAGTCTCATTTGGAATCTGCATGCTAATTTTCAGTTGAGCATCTTTTATCGTAACTAATCCCTGATAAAAGAGCAATGACTTGAAATTTTCTCTTTTACTCAGATCAAAAGCACTAAAATCTTGAACGATATTATCAATACTAACGGTATGACCACCGATAAGATTTTTTAACAGTTCAAAGTTGCCGTTTAGTTTATGATTGGTATAGACTAAATATTGTAATTTGCGATAATCACTGCGCACATTAATATCAATTAAATTATCAGGCGGTTGTCCGGTTGATAAAAAATGATCAATAAAATAGAGAATCATATCGGTATTATAGACGGTTAACTTACTATCTTTAGCAAAACGATAATGATTATACCATTCACTTAATAGTGCCTGGCGTTCAGTTGTTAGTTCAATCTCATAGTAATTGAAAATCTCTTGAAGTTCAGAGTCAGTAAACCCAACCATATTATTAAAAGTTGAATCAAGTGAGATATTTTTTCCGATATTAAAGCCGCTAGTAACATCATACATGGTCATTGGAGTTACGCCGGTAATAAAAAGTCGTTTAACTGGAGCATCTGTTTCAGAGGTCCCCCCTTTAATTACCGCAAAAAATTGTTTAAAGAAGGCATTCTCAGCACTGACAATATTACGGTATGAAGTTTTATCTGTCCAGAAAAGATTATTGGCAAAATTGTCATATTCGTCAATAATAATATAAAGTTTTAATTTTTTGCCCTGCATATAGGTAAATAGCTGATTTAAAATATCAATTGGATCAGTTGTAGCAAAGGAGATAGTCAATGCATGGTTATGTACAAAAGCAAAAATAGTTTCTCGGACATAAAAAGCAAAACGTTGCTCTATATCTCGTCCTTGGACGCGACTGAAGTCAAATTTTAGACAGTAATAACTGTTAGCCTCAGTTGTCTGATGCTGATGAATCCAGGTGCCTTTAAAAGTTTTATCAAATTCAGCTTTATAGATCACATCATAGTAGCATTGTAAAATAGAACACCATAATGATTTACCGAAACGCCGTGGACGCAGGAACATCAGATGGCGCCCTGCATTCTCAATTTCAGGAAGAAACATGGTTTTATCAGTAAAATAGTAATTTTCGTTTTGTATCGCTTTAAAATCTGCAATACCGTAACCGATGCGCTTTTTCATTGCCACTTGTTTCCTTTGCTTGCTCTAATATCCTAATTGCTTAGGCCTTAATATAGTGTTACATATAAAGAAAAACAAACTTCAGCTCTGATGCTATTTATAAATTCTGATAAATTTGGAAATAAATTAAAAAAACTATTTTTATAGTTTAAAGACTGTTTCATCGCCGGAGATATTTCTAATCTTGAGTCTTAGTGGTTTTATCGAACTGGAGATCGTCCCAGGCCAAAATTCTTTTGTTTTCTCACTGTCTATACTGATATAACCGAATTTATCAATTTTAATTTCACTATCACTTTGCCATTTTCCTGTTGTATTAGTACAATCAAGACTGATAAGCTCAATTAATTCTAATCCATCTTCACTGATGCGGATGGGGGTAAATTTTTTACCTTTGCTTATGGCTTGTAAATTACCTTTTTCATTAAATTCGTTAATCTTCTGCATTAAGCGATCACTAACAAATTTTATAATTTCTGTTGTGTAAACTCCATTTTTTTCAGTTGTTGCAAATTCTGCAATATCTTCTATTACAACATCGTGCAATAGGTTTTTAAGATCTTTTAACTCAACTTGTATTTCAGTAGCATTATTATCTTTGATAAACTGTTCAATCTCTTTATAGTCGATAATGTCAATATAATAAACAATTACTTTTTTAGCTGAAACTTCGAGGTTTTGCAGTTCCTGATTTATAATTTTATTGATAAGCGGAATATCCAAAACTTTCTCTTTGCTGTCTATTAAGTTAGGAACATAAACCGGCACGGTGCCAAGTTTACTTTCTTGTATCGCTCCAAACCAAAATTTACTTACACCTTCAATTCCTTGTTGCAGACTTGGGATAAGTTTTGCCATTTTATCCATTGTTTGGACAGGATTGCGAAACAGACTTACCCCATCTTTTATCTCCATTATTTGAAATTCTGCACCTACCGTTTTTAATCGGTCTCTAGCAGTTTGTATGCTGTTTACTCCAATATCACAATGTATAAATTTTCTACTCAAATCATTAGCAACTTTTGCGGTTACACCACTACCCCCAAAGAAATCAGCTACTATCATTCCTTCGTTTGATGATGCTTTTATAAATCGCTCTAATAATGCTTCAGGTTTCTGAGTTGCATAATCTTGTCTTTCATTTGCAGCTTGATTTACGATTGGCAACAAAAACCAATCACGAGGCAATGTTCCATCTGCATCTTTTAAATATTGTCTATATGTATTATCAGCTTCTTCAGCTGGGTCATTTCTACCATCCTTATAACGAAGCCTATATTTGTCTCCATTTTCATCAGTATATTTAAATTTTTTTATCGTTGTTTTAGAATATTCTTCCCAGATACTCTTGTAATTAAAGATATATTCTGAATTTTTAGCGTAAAAATATATTACATCGTGCTTTCGATTGTAATAATTAATAGATGATTCCCGTTCTTTATAAGCCCATATTATTTCGTTCAAAAACTGTTCTTCTCCAAACACCTCATCCATAAGAATTTTCACATAATGTCCAATATGCCAATCAAGGTGAACATAGATACTTGCGGTATCACTCATAATGGATTTAATGGCTTGCAAGTTCTCAAACATCCAATTCAGATAATCTTCTTTTTCCCAAATATCGCCATACATTTTTTCGTCAAAGGCTTGCAGTTCGCTGTTATCCATCTCTTGCTCGGCAATCGCAATTTTTTCGGCAAGTTTTGGGTTCTTGCGTATGTAAACTTTTTTAGCATAATCGGCACCGCTGGCAAATGGCGGATCAATATAAATCAAATCAACTTTGATATTTTGCTCTTTCAAATAAGCACAGGCAGAAATGCACTCTCCACGAATTACTAGGTTTTCTGAGTTATCTCCGACTTGTTCAATAGGCTCAACTTCATAAGAGGGCATTCCCCGTTTAATACGGTCATAAACCTTATCATTATCTCTATATCTTAATACTCTGCGAGTTCTGCTGAAATTATCCAACACCGCTTGTACTTCAACGGTATTTGGGGTGTATGGTATATATTTTATTGACATTGTTTTTTATTTTTATATAGAACACTGATTTTAAGGATTAGACGGATTTAATACGGATTTTTTATCTGTGAA
>JAUZSW010832110.1:0-43689 GCA_034780735.1 Hyalogyrina grasslei
CGACGCATAACCATAGACGCACGGCCGACGCATAACCATAGACGCACGGCCGACGCATAACCATAGACGCACGGCCGACGCATAACCATAGACGCACGGCCGACGCATAACCATAGACGCACGGCCGACGCATAACCATAGACGCACGGCCGTGCGTCTCTACGTGCTAATTCATAATTGATATTTTCCAATTCGTAATTCATAATTCATAATTGATATTTTCCAATTCGTAATTCGTAATTCGTAATTCATAATTCGTAATTAACTAAGCTCTCGGGTGTGCCTTATTATAAACCGCTTTCAGCCGTTCGGCTGAGACATGGGTATAGATCTGAGTTGAACTAAGATTTGCATGACCTAATAACTCTTGCACACTGCGCAGATCGGCACCGGCATCGAGCAGATGAGTGGCAAAAGAGTGGCGCAATTTATGCGGGGTCAGGTCCAATGGCAGTTCAGCTGTTTGCAAATAGAATTTCAAATTACGCTGAAATGAACGCGGGGTTAATCGCGTGCCATGTTTATTAACAAACAGTGGAGCCTGAGGGCGTTCATTTGATGTTCTATTACGCCGCACACGCAAATATTTTCGTAGCGCTTTTGCGGCGGGTCCACCAACTGCACAGAGTCGCTCTTTTTTCCCCTTACCTTTGACTTTCATTATATCACTAAGCATATCAATATCAGCTAAATTCAACCCCGTTGCTTCACTAATTCGCAAACCACCACTGTAGACGATCTCCAACATCGCCGTATCGCGTGCCGCTGCAAAATCGGCCGATTCATCATCTTTACAAGTCTCCAGCCGTTTTGCTTCCTGCCAATAGATTGCCGGGGCGTCAAGTAGTTTACCCACCTCTTTTATTGACATATATTTTGGCAACCGTTGTTCCTGTTTCGGAGTAGTCAAACCGGAGAAGGGATTTTTATCGACCAACTGTTCACGCACCATAAAACGAAAAAAAGAGCGCATCGCTGATACCTTGCGCAGAATAGAAGCTCGTTTAAGCTCCTCATTCTGTAAGGCGACGACGTAGGAACGTGCCTTATAAACATCAACCTCATTCCAATCATCAAAATCGGTTTTTCCGTAAAGTAGTCGCCCAAATTGTTCAATATCCCGGCGGTAGCTGAGAATTGTCAATTCACTAGATTGTCGAATATTTCGCAGATAACTGAGAAACTCTTCACTTTTTATACCATTAGCCATTTATCCACAACATTTGAGAGGTTAAATCATCTAAAAACAGCGGCTGCGTCCATAACCAGTGCCCTGTTGTTGTAGCAATTCTAAGTCTAACATACAGCTCATCACCACGAAATTTATATTCAGATTCGCTACCAATAGAGTGCTGCAACAATTTTCCGTTAAGACCAAAAAACTCAAATGAACAGACCTCTTCATCTTTTGTAATAGCTACCGCAACCTTAATCCCGACTTCAGTCAAAGCATACTCTTTTAATGCTGCACCAGTTGATGCATAAAACTGTCCGGCTTCAAATGCCCTGCGTAACGCATCGTCCTCTAAACTTTCAGCTTTCAACATGATAAAGCCGCGTCCACCAAGCGCTTTAGTTGGCGTATATGGGGCAGTATATTTATGGGCATCATCACTGGCAACCCCGAAGACTCGCTGCCCGTTACTTAACAATTCATCCCACAGTTCTTCAGCCGGGGCATAACCTGGGATAGGCATCGCATTACAGTCAGGACTGGCATTACACAGTTCAAAATGTTTCCATCCGGTAACTGTTTTTATTTTTTCATAATCAAAAGTCCAATGCCAAAGTGGATGGCACAATATCGGTACCCCGCCGGCTTTTAGAATATTATCAATATTCTTCTGATAGGCATCGCCTATTGGATACTCATCTGGAAAATCATCTTCAGTCAGCCGTTCATCGGCTCTATTTACCCATAATCCGACAGTATCCGCCAATCTCACCCCGCCGAATTCAGCACTGGGCACTGCCGTAATCCCTGACGATGGGCTATATTCGTCTGGCTCAGTAAGATGAAAGTGATCAGTAATTGCCAGAAAATCATAGTCACTAGATTTGTAATAGATTCCAACTTCAGCTGGTGATAGTTCACCATCGCTATTAGTCGAATGACAATGGGTATTCCCTTTAAAATATTGCATATATGCTCCATTTTTAATTTAATTAAGGTTATTGTAGAATTAAATTATGCTTCAATGCGAAAAATACAAGTGTAATAAACGTTAAATCAAGCTCAAGATCGCAACTTGCAGAAATTCCAGGTACCAAGTTTTTAGTTATTTCACCAGTTGCGTCTTCCATTATCCTAAAAAACTCACTAGAAAAATAAAATCATGTTCAACCGTTTTATTATAAGTATGTTGCGATTTTTATATAGATCACATGCTGAGTGAAAATATTTTTATTTTTCTAGCCGCTACGGGGGCGATTTAAAGCATGTATCTACGGCGTTAGCAGCAACTCGCAGTCGTGATTACAGCTTCGTCTTGCTGCCTTGTGGCTACATACTCAAAATCAACTGCGTTATTTAGGATTATTGAAAAAAGACAACTTTGAATGTTAAAATATAACTTAATAGTAAAAATTACGTGAGCTATAATTAGAATTATTTACTAATTGTAAATCAAGATCATGCTATTAAGTTGGATAAAATGGTTCAATTAAAAATACTGGATTTGCTTTAATCATTTCACCGATTAGTTCTGCCATAGTACGAGCGTTAATAATTTTACATTCCGCCTCGCCCACTCTATTGCTGGTCTGAATGCCAGCATCGACTAAAAATGGTTCAACTCGATTATAACGACGTGGAAGTTGTGGCATGTGTGGATAGGTGGGGACGATAATTTCATTACCATATTGATCAATCACTACCGGATCATATTCAATACTACAGACAGTTGGTGCACCATAACAGTTTTCAACAAAGTGCAACGTGGTATTAGAATCATGAGTTGTTCCAAGTAAGACGATTTTACCATCACCTTCAGTAATGCGGTGATATGGGGAATCCCAACCGCAGGCAACTGGACATTTGTCATGATCGGCAAGTAGTGTCGCAGCATGTTTACCAATGCCAGCTGTACAGTGGGTTGGGTTAAGTGAACGGATCACGCCCGGACGTTGGCGGAAAACTTCAGTTATTTTACCAATTTCAGCGGGTGATGTTCTGACATCAAAACGACAACCGCGATCAACTAGAAAGAACTCCGATCCATTTTGAAATGAAGGAAATAGGAGGGTACCCTCAGTTCCCAGTACTTCAATAAATGCATCAATTACTGTATCAGCACCACCCTCGACATAACCAATACTTTTCAGTGAACTGTGAACTAAAACCGTATCGCCACGGTTAATCCCTGATTGTTGCAAATCGGCAACAATATCATTTAAATTAATAGACATTTTTAATACTCCATAATCGGTTAGTGTCCACGGATTAATACCGTTTAGTACTTCACTATAGTTACGGCTAGGCAAACGGATAATCATTTAACAATAGTTTAATTCTTTTTTTATGTAGAATAACAACTAAATACCTGTTAATCAAGAGAATTTACAAATTTATTGATAATTTTTCATCTTTGAATTTGCATTTTACTAAGAAGTATGATATAATATGGCTAAAGCAACTGTTATAGAATGAATGCGACATAGTTAATAATATGATATAGCGAGTGAGATATTAAAATTAATGAAAGCACCGATATTAAAAAAAGAGCGAATTTACCAACAGCTGAGAAAAGATATTCTTAGTGGCAAGTTGCAAAGCAATAGCAGACTCCCCAGCGAGATCAGTTTAGCAAAACAACTTGGTGTAGGGATAATAACTTTACGCAATGCACTACATCGACTGGAACAAGAGTCTTTGATTGTAAGAATTCAAGGTAAAGGAACATTTATCAGAGATGCTCAAATAGCAGAATCGACGACAGCAACCATTATGGTGATTCACGAGGACAGTTTTGGTATTGAAAGTCCTACCAGTTACATTATGTCAGAGGTAAACCGTCTCAGCTCGATCCATAACTATAAAGTTTTTGCTCTCAGTATGTCAGCTTATGAAAATATCAGTGATGAATATATAAAAGAGTTTATCAACGAACGTAATATTATTGGAATTATTATCTTTCTAAACTATCTACGTGGCAATGAACCAATAATCGGTAAATTACAATTAACCGCCCTACCAGTTATTCTGGCTCATGCCAATGTTGATGATGCTTTAATGACTGGGTTCAGCATGGTGGGCATAGATGAGCTACAAGCTTGGAATGATGCGATTAGTTACCTCGCTGATTGTGGTTATTATAATATAGGAATTATTGGTTTGACTGGAGCAGTGTTTCCCTATCGACATGCCTCCAAAGAGGGGACACTTAGACAAATAGCCCTTTGTGGTGCTAATCCCACCCCTCTACTAGTAAAACAGAGTCTTTATAAGAGGAATGATGTCTTTGATATTGTTGCTGAATTTATGCAACAAAATCCACGTCCTGAGGTAATTCTCTGTTATTCAGACTTTATAGCCATGTATGTTTATGATGCTTTAGATAAATTACAGCTAAAAATTCCCGAAGATATTGCCGTTATGGGTATCTGCGGTTATCCAGATGCTGAAATCTTAAATCCGCCGTTAACTAACATCGATTATGGCTACAGTGAAATGGGTAAAATTGCGGTTGAGATGATTTTAGATCCCAATAAATCTACCAATCCTAGCAATGGACGCGGTAAAATAATTATCAAACCTCATAAATTAATTGAACGTCAAAGTATTTGCAAACAACAACTATTACATAAAAAAGTCAACTGATACTCGCAGTGACGTACACTCAACCAAAAGGAGCAATTAAAAAAAATAAGTTTCAATATCGGCGGGAATCATCCCGGGTCACTATAAATTTTAACTTTAACAGCATATTGGTACCCCATAATCGGCGGGAATCATCCTGGGTCGCTATAAATTTTAACTTTAACAACATATCGACGGAAAAAATCTCAAAATAAACAACTATGAAGTTGGAAGCTTCAATTAAAACCAAGGAGTATTATTATGAAACAGAGAAAAAATCAAGTGGTAAAATGTAAACAGATGAGAAAATTCACATTAATCGAACTCCTCGTGGTTATAGCTATTATCGCGATCCTCGCTGGAATGTTACTCCCGGCATTAAATATGGCAAGAGAGAAAGCACGAGCCATTAGCTGCCTATCTAACATGAAACAGTTTGGCACTGTAATTATGATGTACAATGATGATAGTAACGGCAATTACTGCCCTGCCTACTATGCTGCGGCAGATGGTTGGCATTCATGGCAAAATGCTAGTCCTAAATATGGTTTTTTAGTTCCTTATCTACCTTCATTGAATAAAGCCAAGGGCGGTTCAACCAAAGATTTTGCAATTGGAGCTGTAGGAAAACTTAGTGGAGTAATGCAACGTTCTCCTTTAGCTTGCCCATCAGTTACTACTGCATTGGGAGCCACTGTTGGAGCTTCCAGCCATGGTTATGTCTATACTTACGGTTATAATGGTTATATGGCAAGATGTGACCAATGGGCAGTTGGAATGAAACCTAAATATACTGAACGTCGCAAAGCGGCCCGCTTCACACATCCAAGTTCTGTATGCGTATTTGCCGATATTCTCTTTCAAGACAGTCCATTTGCCTACCCGACTAACTACGGCAATCCCTATGACGACGGAGTTCCAGTTGGCGCCTATGGAGTACCAACGTTCAGACATGGTGACAGATGCAATATCACTTTCGCTGATGGGCATGCTGGTAGTATTACACTTTCACAGTTAAAAACTTGGGAAACTCCAGCAGCACCAGCATGGAGTGTTTACGGGAATAAATTTTGGGATCCTAATTACCGTAAATAGAATAGGTAAATACCGTTTTAGAACGGTATGATAAATATTTGAGAGCCTGTTCGTGAATGTACAGGCTCTCTTTTTATCCTTTGAATAACTAAATTAACTTTAAGATCTTACCTATTTAAAAAGGTTTCGAGTTTATCAAAAAACCAGTCAACTCAAATATTTTGAGGTTGTTTACAGCTGCTTGGGGTGTTCTGTGAACGATATTCGTAGAAAATAAAGTACACATTTAGACGCTCAATGCGTTTTTTGTTGTGCGTCAAACGGTTGGGTCTTAGCTTTTTTACGTAATCTGACAACGCTGTCTCTTCCCGCTCAAAGCGTAAGTAAACAGAAAAAAATTCGCAAGGTATAATTATTTAATAGGAACTATAGTCAATGAAAAAAAATATATTAACTCTGTTATTAATTGCTTGTGGGTCTGTTGTATATAATTCTGCCGCTACAGTCTATGAGCAATTGCAATTTAAACAGCATAATCCAAACGGATTCCTAGTTTATTCTAAGCCAGCTCCAGCCGACTGGAAAGAGGTTATTATCAAAGATAACCATAAACTGGCACTAGCTACTGCTGACGAACAGCAAAATGGTTTAATATTTTATCAACGTCCGGCAACTGAACCGGTATATCCACACTCATTTCCAGCAAGTCAAGAAAGAGTCAAACAGTTAACAGCCTTTGCCGCCCGTGGTGAAATCGAACCGCTAACCATCTCTGTTTATGCTCTTAAATCGATTAAAAATTTAACTGTAGCAATTACCCCGTTAAAATTTGTCGATGCTGTTATTGAACGTTCAACAATTGAGGCAAAAATCGTTACCTACTGGAATACTCGTTATCCGCGCTATACAACTCAGAAACGTTATATCTATACGCCAGAGCTGCTGATGCCGGTAGCTCCGCTGACCTTTTCTGCTGGCTTTTCATTTCGTTACTGGTTTATTATTCATACCCCCAAAGATGCGGTTCCGGGTCTCTATCACGGAAGCTTAACTTTTAAAATAGACAATAAGACGATTGTCAAATTACCAATAAGTTACCGTGTCCTACCAATTACTCTGCTCAAAGATCCCAATAAACATTTTTCCGCCTATGCTGACGGCAAAAATATTGCTTATGAACGCCAGCAGTTTGCCCAGGATTTTATCAAAAACCCCAAGCGTTTCAAAGCTCTACGCCTCAATGAGTATCGTAAAATGAAAGAGTATGGCTTTGATATATATCCCAGTATTAATGTCAAATACCAGGCTCATCCTGACAAAATGGTAATAGATGTTGATGAGCTAAAATTAATGAAGCAGGCAGGTCTGCAAGGTCCTGTTTTTATCTATGCCGGCGATGCAGTTAATGCATTTCACCGAGTCTTTTTCGGCAACTACTATGGTAGTCATGTCAGAAATTTGCAGATTAATGATAAATTTATCAAAACCCTACAGCTGATGATTGTCGATCTGGAAAAAATACGTAAAGCCAACGAGTTCCCAGTTTTTATCTACGGCCTGTTGGATGAGGTTGCACCCAAATCTGCTGAGAAAGCAGCAAAAATCTATGCTGCAATAAAAGAGCTTGGTGTACCAACTCAGACTACCAAGGATTTCAATGCCGCCGACTCTGTTCCATATCATAAATATGTTGACTACTGGTGTTCCGGTGGATTTAGTCTCTCTTATGACAAAGCAACGACAGCTAAACATCATAAATTCTGGTGCTACCCTAATGATATTGCCGGACAGAATAAAGATGCGTTGATTATGGGTAAAGGCGGACGATTTACCTATGGGTTTGGCTTCTGGCGTAGTGGCTTTACTACCCTGATCCCGTGGCATTGGCGCTGGATGCTGGGCGACCCGTTTGATTACTGCAACAGCTCGCAGGGCGGCACGGGAAATCGAATTGCACCTGATGGCACATTTCTCCCAACCTACTACTGGGAAAACTTTCGTGAAGGGTATGATGATGGTCGCTATATCTATACCTTAGAACAATTAATCAGCGAACGCCAGGGCAGCAATAGCCCACAATGCCAAAACGCCGTAAAGGGTGCGACCGCCTATCTGCAAACTATCTGGAATAAAATTCCAAATAACGAAAAATATATCTATGGGAACAGTTGGCTCGGCGAACGTTTTAATCAAACCCGCTGGCGACTGGCTCAGTATATTATAGAATTACAAAAATACCCTGTCCTGAAAACCGTTATTGCACCGTCAGTTATTATCAAAACAAATCAACAGCTCGCAACGCCTACAACTGCATCAAACAAGATAGTCTCAACGGTCAAACTTGATAAACTTAGCAATTGGCAGAATATTACCCGTGAGGGTAAATTATCACATTCTACTAAAGTAAAACATCACGGTAAACAGGTAGCTAAGTGGCAAGTAACAATTGATAAAAAACATGATGGCGGTGGCGAAGATGGTATCTACCGTATCGGTTGGCCACGGATTAGATATGAATTCAAAGCTGGAGAAATTGATCTGAATAACTATGAACAGTTTACGCTCTGGCTTTATATTGACTCCGACCGTGATGCTGTTCAAGCCGAACAGACTCGTTTCTATTATGATTTTATCTTTGCCGGTAAAGCAGAAAAATCGATCAAGCTTCAGGGAGCATTGACCAAGACAATTTCTGAAAGAAAATGGAGCAAAATTACGATTAATCTAAAAAAAGCTTTTGCCGGGCGAACAGTTGATCTGCGTAAACTTGAGGCAATTCAGCTCTGGATCGGTGAAGAGGAGTACCCCGATAAAGTAACCGTTAAATTCTATCTCGATAATATATCTCTAGTCGGTTTTAAACAACCAGTCATTCATAGTGTCGCATATTTGCCGGAAATATCTCTAGACAGTAAAAATTACCCGGTAAAATATACCCTATTTGGAATAGCTCAAACCAGCCAAGGAGATTACCAAATTGTTGGAAAACTTATCTCAAAAACAGGTAAGACTATTGCTAGAACTCAACAGGATGCAAAAGTTGGCAACTGTTTAATCTTCAAACTTGACAGACTTTCTGCACCAGGTGACTATAAATTACTACTGATGGTCAAAGACAAATCTGGCAGAAAAATTGATCAACAGCAAAAAACCATTACAGTAACACCGGGAATCATACGGAAAGGAGGTGCCAGGCATTAATAAGAATTTATACCATGAATGGTAAAATTTGAAGGCCATAGCTAATAAATAATATAAGGTGTAAACTATGAAAAATTTAATGAAAAAAATTTTCCCTTGGGGTTTTTTGGGGTGTTTTTTATGTAGTATGACAACGCTACACAGTCAAAATACTGTCTATGAAAATGCAGAAGACGAAAATACAACAGGGTGGAGTGTCTATAGTGATTATTCCGGTAATGCCGAAATTACCAATATTGATGATAACGGCAAACGCGTAATTCAACTCAATGGCAACCATACTTATGATGGTTATATGCTAGGTAACTGGGAGGGACAGTCTGGCGACTGGAACAATACTGACCAGCATATATTAAGTTGGAAACTTAAATACCTTGAAACTTTTTATATCTATATCCGGGTAACCACTGAAACCGGAACAAAATATCTGGTCTATACACCTTATGATAATGTACCGGATAGCAATGATGATTATATTTATACTGCGATTGGTACTGAAGCAACAAACGGCAACTGGCAGACCTTTACTAGAAATCTTAATGACGACCTGCATAACTACAATCAAAATGACAATATAGTTGCAGTTCATGCTTTCCTGATCCGTGGCAGCGGGCTGATTGATGACATCATGCTCAAGGACAATAATATACCACCAGTGACAAATATAACTGACTATGAAGACGCTGAAGACGGTAACACTGACGGCTGGTGGGTTTATGACAACTATTCAGGCAGTGCAACTATTACCAATATTGATGACAACGGCAACAGAGTCATTCAATTAAATGGGGATCATACTTATGATGGCTATATGTTAGGGAATTGGGAAAATCAATCAGAAGAATGGAATAATACCACTCAACATATATTAAGCTGGAAAATGAAGTATAGCGAAGAGTATACCATCTATATTAGCGTAACGACAGAAACTGCTACCAAATTCTTAGTCTATACGCCTAATACAGCTCCAGCAAGCAATGATAGCTATATCTACCATTCTATTGGAAACGAATCTATAGATGGTAACTGGCACGATTTCACCCGAAACCTCAATGATGATCTGCACAGTTATGATCCTAATGATAATATTGTAACAGTTCATGCGTTCCTGATCCGTGGCAGTGGCTTGCTGGATGATATTATGCTCAAGGACAATGAGACTGCTACTCCGTTGTTAGATGAAACCACTTATGAAAATGCTGAAGACGGTAACACTGACGGCTGGTGGGTTTACGATAATCGTTCTAATACTGCTACTATTACCAATATTGATGATAATGGCAATCGAATAATTCAGCTCAACGGCGATCATGGTAATGACGGCTATATGCTGGGAAACTGGGAAAATCAATCAGGCGACTGGAATAATACCACTCAGCATATTTTAACTTGGCGAATGAAGTATGCCGAAGCTTATACCATTTATATCAGAGTAACAACTGAGACTGGAACAAAATATATTATTTATACTCCATACAATGGCACTAGCAATGATGATTATATTTACATCTCTTTGGGTGATGAATCTAAAGATGGAAATTGGCACGAATTTACTAAAAACCTTAATGATGACCTGCATACTTATAATCCTAATGATAATATTATTGCAGTTCACGCTTTTCTGATTCGAGGTAGCGGGCTATTGGATAATATCAAACTGTTAGGAAGCAGTAACGGTGATTCTGAATCAATTGACAATATGACAACTCCAGTAGAATTATTTGCTGCTAATAACGTCTCTCTGGCCAACGGTTCATTTTCAATAGCAACCTACACCATTACCAATGGTGCGTGGGATTACGGCACACGCGTTGCAACTAATCAAGCAGAAGTAACTTTGCAGACAAGAATCCAGGACAGCTCAAATTATAATTATGATGTGCTATTCTTAGAGCCTAATGACGGGATTGACTACAAACGCGGCCATTATCTTTTCGCTATTGATATGAAACGTGCTGGTGATAGTACTGATTATATTGCTGAAGCTGACACTTCAGAAATATTTAACAATACAATTTGGTTAAGATATATAAAAAATGGCTCATCTTGGAATGATTTACGCGGAGCATCATTTCAACTACCCTATCATTTGACTACACAGTGGAAGACCTATTACGCCTATGTTAATCTAGATACTAATGTAACAGCCTACTTGATGCAAAATGCTGATACTTCAAAAATTGGCTTTTATTTTGAATTTTCCGCCCACCAAGGCAACTATATGATAAAAAACTTCAAAGCCTGGAACTTTGATTCGCTTTCACCTTTAATAAAAGCACAATTCGACAAAGTTGACTTTAAAACGTTAAACACAACAACCAAGGTCATTAAACGTTCCACTGGAACAAAAACAATTCAAAATAGAATAAAAGTTGATGATCACGGTAATATTTCCATTCGCAAGCGCAACGTTGACGGAACTTTAGCCAATAGCTATACTCCAACATTTCCTTACCTGCTATGGACACAATCCACTGCCACACCTAAAGCAAAACTTGTCGAATATGGCTGGGATATTCAAACCGAATGGGCCTCACATGCTAATGCTGTCAAAGAGGCAAGTTCAGCTAATATGCTCTCAATAGTAGTTATAAATGCCAATGAAATGAATGGACAGGAGCATAATGGAGCCCCCAATGATATTAGTTGGCGAATTATTAAAGATGAAAACTTGATGGATAAATTGAGTGATAACGAAGCGGAAGATATCATTGGTATTCTTCTTGATAATGAAAAAAGCAGCTTTCGCAACTATTCATTGGCATATCATAAAAAAGCTTACGAAGATATTGAAGAGTGGATCGGGCAAGGCATCAGAATCGCTCTCAATGCTACTCCATTTTCAGTTGAAGGAACTGGTGGATCTCTAGAATCAACTGGCTTTGACTTTTGCCACCTTCATGGTACATATATCGCTGGCGATGGCAATATTACGTTGCTCTGGAAAACAAATTTTGCCTTCGGAAAAAATCTATTCTGGGCAAAAACCAGCAGTGATATTACTGATTCTCTAGGATTTTCTTTTAAAGCTGGCATCTGGTACACCTGTGAAATGGCACCGGAACATCGTTGGAATAAAACTGGCAACAGTGCTGATAGTGATATTGCCAACGGCATAATCATTAAAAGTGAATTTTTTGAAAAATCATTAATTGGTAATATGCCGATAAAGGTATTTGAACAGAGCAATGCTTTCCCTGGCTTCGCCCAAATTCAAAGTCGTAGCGGTAAAAAATTTGCTCCATTAGTCATTGCAGCTATTGCCAACGGAGCAAAAATGATCGGAACTTGGGAAGATTTTCCCAATATTCAGATTGACAGTAACGGCACAGCTTCAGTACTGGGAATTGAGAGAAATCCTGATGGATCCCTGAAAACCGATAATAACGATGATATTGTTACTATACGTATAAATTACGGGTCAAATTGGTGGATTCAAACGGTAGGACAATATGCCGATCCTGATATTTTTAACAATGGACTGGCTGACCAACTTAAGGTTTTAAAACCAATTACAAATAGAATGGCTCTGGACGGGATTATTGCAGCAGATAGTTTTTCAAAATTTACCGCCTGGACTAATAAACCATACTGTATGGCAGGGACTAAACAACTTGCTAATGGTACTAAGTATATTCTATTCAGTAATATTAGTGCTAATAGTCTAACTAATGTTGAGATAAATAGTCCTGGATTGAGCAGCAATACTACTATTTATAATTATTGTGATCAAAATCAACCAGTTGCCGTTGGCGTCAGATATGAAAATGATAAGTTCATTATTAATAATATTGAGCCTTACGGCTATCGTATTTATCGCCTAGAAGACTAAAAAATACTCAAATCTGTCGCAGATATTTTTTATTATATCAGTAATATAAATGTCAAACATGGGGGGCTTTGCAGTTATGCCAAGCCCCACTATATTAAAATTAGCTGCTGCTAGAAAAGTTATTTATATTCAGAAGAACTTTTCGAATAGCAGTCAATTAAACAAATAAAAAGGAAAATATGCAACGTATAAATAGAAAAATGTTAATAGGTGGAATTGTTGGAATAATGTTGGGAGGAGCCGCGAATGGTTATGGACAATCTGCGTTGGCGAAGCCTAAAGAGCTGTTTGCCGCAAGCAATGCCGCGTTAAACAGTGGTCTTTTCTCCACCTCGACCTATACCATCACTAACGGTAAATGGGATTACGGCACCAGAAAAAAACTCACCACGCCTGAAGTAACATTACAGACCCGTATCAAAGATCGTAAAAATTATCACTATGATGTTATTTTTTTCGAACCAACCACCGGAATTGACTATAAACGCGGTCATTATCTGTTTGCCGTTGATATGAAACGCCCCGGCAAAATAGACGACTACAAGGTTGAGTTTGACCGTTCACCAGCATTCAATAATCAAATTTGGCTGAGATACAAAAAAGGCGGTTCAATGTGGAGTAGCCTGCGCGGAGCCTCTTTTCAACTCCCCTACCATCTGACAACTGAATGGAAAACCTATTATGGCTATGCCAATCTGGATACCAATTTGGTTGATCATTTAATGCAAGGAGCTGAGGTTAAAAAAATTGGCTTCTATTTCGGTTTTTTTGCTCACCAAGGCAATTATATGCTGAAAAATTTCAGAGCTTGGCATTTTGAATCCATTACTCCACTCGTTAGAGCACGTTTCAAAGAGGTCGATTTTAATGCTCTGACCAATAATAAAAAAACTATAAAACGTTCATCCGGAACTAAGGTTGTTAATAATAGGCTAAAGGTAGATTCTCATGGTAATATCTCAATTAGACAACGGCAAGCGAATGGTAGTTTAGCTCCGCAATACACCCCGTCTTTCCCCTATCTGATCTGGTCACAATCTACGGCAACGCCCAAGGCAAAACTTGCCGAATATGGTTGGGATATGCATACCGAGTGGAGTTCACATGTAAAAGCGGTAAAAGAGGCAAGCCGAGCCGGGATGCTCTCGATGGTAGTGGTCAATGCCAATGAGATGAACGGGCAGACGTATAAAGGCAATCCGCATGATGTCAGCTGGCGGATTATTAAAAATGAATATCTGACAGATAAACTAACCGATAATGAAGCAGAAGATATTGTCGGAGTCATTCTTGATAATGAGAAGAACAGTTTTCGAGATTTTTCACTCGAACACCATAAAAAAGTCTATGAAGATATCGAAGAGTGGATCGGTCAAGGTCTTAGGGTAGCACTTAACGGCACCCCATTTTCAGTCGAAGGTGTCGGCGGTTCTCTGGAATCCTCTGGCTTTGATTTCGCTCACCTGCATGGCCCCTATGTTAATGGTGATGGTAATGTGCGACTATTATGGAAAAGTAACTATGCCTTCGGTCGCAATGTCTTCTGGGCTAAAACCACTAGAACAATAACCGATAAACTAGGGTTTAAATTTAATAAAGGGGTCTGGTACACCTGTGAAATGGCCCCGAAACATCGTTGGGAAAAAAGCGGCAAATCACCTGACGAAGATATTACCAATGGTAAAATCATAAAAAGTGAACTTTACGACAAAACCGCAATATACAACCTGCCAGTAAAAGTTTTTGAAAATAGTAAGGTATATCCCGGGTTTGCTCAGATTCAGAGCCGATCCGGTAAGAAATTTGCACCATTAGTGATAGCTGCTATTGCCAATGGGGCAAAAATGGTCGGCGTCTGGGAAGATTTTCCTGATATTCAAATTGATAGTAACGGTAAAGCTTCCATGTTATGGATTAAAAGAAATGATGACGGCACTTTAAAGCGAGATAGTGATGGTAAACCTATTACGAGTCGCTTAAACTATGGAGCAAACTGGTGGATTCAAACTGTCGGCCAGTATGCCGACCCCGATATATTTCATAATGGTTTAGCTGAACAGCTGAAAAAACTTAAACCCATCACCAGCCAGATGGCAATTGATGGCATCATTGCCGCAGATAGTTTTTCTGATTTTACGGCAGGAACTAATGAACCATTCTGTTTTGCAGGAACTAAAAAGCTCGCTGACGGTACTCGATATATTCTGTTCAGTAACATCAGCGATGTTGCAAGAGATAATGTTATCATCAACTGTTCAGGATTGAAAAGCGATAAATTGACTATCTATGATTATTGTAAGCCTAATTGTCCTAAAGCAACTGATGTCAACTATAAAAATGGTAAATTTACTCTCAATGATGTTAAGCCCTACAGTTATCGAGTTTATAAAATTAATAAGTAAAAATATTTTAGGAAATAAGTGTGAATAACAGTATTATATCATCAATAAAGGTAGTCGAAAAACCGGGACAGCATTTTATCACTTGGCATGAAAAGCCAACGCTACCTGGAACAACTTTTAAGGTTTATAATTCAACTGAACCAATTACGCCAGCAAGTTTAACGCAAGCAACCTTGCTGGCAAGCCATATTGAACCATTCAGTGCGCGTGACTGGTGGCTTGATCCGGCATCATTTTCCTATAAAGAACCACATCGCAAAACCACAGGTTTTAAACTTGAAACAGATGCTCAACCATTAAATAGCGCAAGTGGCTTATTTGTGCATACTATTACAGAATCTGAAAATGAGCAAAAACTCTATTATGCCGTTACAGTTACCGACAAAG
Organism: Hyalogyrina grasslei; assembly: GCA_034780735.1. Taxonomy (NCBI): domain Eukaryota; kingdom Metazoa; phylum Mollusca; class Gastropoda; family Hyalogyrinidae; genus Hyalogyrina; species Hyalogyrina grasslei. The sequence continues at coordinate 15,656 of JAUZSW010832110.1, forward strand.
TCGGCATCGAAAACAGAACGATTCTTACTGGACTGAACTCAATAAAAAAACCACTTTTAGCAACATTGGCAATGCCCCAACCAATCATATTAGAGAATGAATTGCAACAATCTTTAGATGCTTGTCGCCATAAACCACTAGTGCTAAGTTTGCATTGTCGCGGGGGCGGTATGACTGCTGGTCCAGACTCTGAACTTTATCCGGTTAATGCACTGTTTTTTGGCAATAATAAAATGGGCTGGCGCGAAGGCTTAGCTTTTAAATTCAATATAAAAATTACTGATAATGCCGTTTGGCTCGAACCCAATGACCGTGCCTGGACCGGTGGCCGTCCAGTTACTGAGTCAAAAGATGGCGCCAAACGCGATCATTGCCCAGCAGTAAATACCTTCTGGTACGGTTATAACAGCAATATTCATACAACTACACTTGGCAATGAAGGAAAAATTCATAATTATACCGAAGAGTACCTAGTTTTTCTTATCGAATGGGCTCACAAACAGTTAATGACAGATAAGAACCGCACCTATATTGTCGGTGCTTCAATGGGCGGTTCAGGAGCACTGACGATGTCATTCCATTATCCACAGCTATTTGCCGCAACCGTTGCTCATGTGGGGGCAGTTGCCTATACTGAACCGGGCAAGGGTACTGCAGTTCGACTTGAAAACAGCTGCGGCCCGCTGAGTAAAACTACTCTTGACTATACTGGCAGAGCTCTATTGCAATATATGAATGGAATCTATCAGGCTGAAAAACTCACCGCGACTATCCCCTATCTCTATATGACCAACGGGCGGCACGATGAATCATTCCCATGGACAAATAAACCGCCGTTTTACCGGGCAATGCAGCACAATCTTCAAGGCTTAACCGTCTATTGGAATAATGGTGATCACGATATGCATAAAGATGCTCCAGCAGATTTTTTCCCCGCCAATCTTGAAGGCTGGGTTCAATATTTGCAAAACAAGTTTGCTCTCAATTGCAGTTTTCCCGTTTTTACCAAATGTTCAACTGATGGAAACTATGGTAACGGCGATACCAATGACGGCGATCTCGAAGGTTGGATAAACCGTGGTATTAAATGGAACAATATTATCGATCAGAATAACTTTTATTCAATTAATATCATCTTTTGTTTGCCGAAGCAACCAATCAAAATCACTAGTAACCTCACCTTACGTCGTCGACAATATTTTACCCCTGCTCCAGGGAGCTATTTAACCGTAGATATAAATAAAACCCATTTCTGTAATTGTCAAGTCCAAGCTGATGGACTTTTTACTATAAAAAAACTGCTATTCACTGCCGGCAGTGAACAATTAATAACCATAAAAATAAAAGGATAAAACTTTATAAAATGCAAAAACTTATTGAAAAATGTCGGCAAAATATGCGCAATGGCATTGAGCCATTAGCTGAATCAAATGAGTCAGAATGTGAACAACTTATGAAACGCTATAGCTGTTTTGCTGACAAATATGATGCCACTGGCATGCTAATTGACAGTCAATTACAAATAACAGCTCTGCAGACACCACGACCATACCTACATCTGATGGCCAGCAATCATTATGATAATTATGATCAATGGGGTAGTTTTTGGGATCAACGCCGTGGGGGATTCTGCTGCGTCGATACCGTTCTCGCGGGCAAAATGAGCTCACACCTTGATACAAATTATGTCCCAACCTCACCCAAACCAACTGATAACCGTGACTTTTTTATTCATGAACAGGGTAAAGCCTACCCCATGTTCCCTGTACCAGATTTCGAAGAGGATTGCTATAATGAATTTCAATGTGATCTCGGGCTTGATACCTATATTCTGACTGCAAATAGAAATAAACTTAAGTCTGCCTTAGAGGTTTTTGTTCATCCAACAATGCCTCTAGAAATCTGGCAGATAACCTTGACAAATAACTCTAAAAACAGACGCAACATCTCATGGTTTTCAAGAATTAAAGTCAATATTGACAGTTTTCCATTCTACTATTTTGAACCCCGAGTGGTCTGTAAAGGGGCATTTGAAAGCGATAACATTATGGTTTTCACCAATGCCGACGGTAATAATAAAAATCCACGGGCCGCATTCTTTGCCGCAGACAGTGAATTTGACGGCTATGATATGATGGAAGAGATTTTTGATAATAGTTGCGGTCGAACTCCATTACCAACCGCAGTACAACAGGGAAAATGTTTTAACTCGCTCGGTATTCAACCTCATGCCGGTTTAATTGCGGCGACTCAATTCAATGCTGAACTTGCACCGGGAGAAAGCAAAAATTGGACCATCGTTTATGGTAAAGCTCCGGCAGATAGTACTGAACGTGCAAACTATCTAAATCGGGTAAAAAGTGAAGTTATTAACCGAACAATGGAAATTAAGGCCGAACTTGCCTCTATCTGGCACCGTAAGGTCACGGCAAATGCTATTACTACCCCTAATAAAGAGCTTAACCGTTACTTCAATATCTGGTCAAAATATCAGGCACGTAATCAAGCGCGCTTCATCAGGGCATTAGACAAGATTGGCTATCGTGACATTCTCCAGGATATTATGGGGGTGATTGATTTTGAACCGGAATATGTCAAAGCCAAACTGGCTGAGGCACTGCAATATCAGTTTGATGACGGCACTGCGGTAAGACAGTATGAAAAAGTACCGCATACCGGCCATGATCTGCGTATGTATCAGGACTCACCTGTCTGGATTATTGATACTCTTACCGGCTACCTCAAGCAGAGTGGTGATATGGCGTTTCTTAATCTACAGGTTCCATGGCTTGATCGTGAAACCTTACAACCATCAGCAACGGCAACAGCGAGCATCTATCAACACGCCAAACAGGCCGTTCACTCTCTATTCACCAAAACTGGTCATTTCGGGCTTTGCGCTATCGGTTATGGCGATTGGAATGATGCAATATCCGGTATTGGCGGCAAACAAGGAGTCAGCGTTTGGCTTTCATGTGCCTGCGTCTATGCCGCAAATTTGATGCATGAACTGGCAATCTGTATCGATAAAAAAAATGATGCTGAAGAATTTGCCAATATTGCTGCAACCATGACCGAACGCATCAATCAACACGCCTGGAATGGTAGTTGGTATATTTACGCCTTTAATGATCAAGGCAATCCTATTGGGGCTGATGAATGTAATGAAGGCAAAATACATCTAAATGTCAATACCTGGGCTATTTTTACCGGTATTGCCACAGCCGCAGATCGAACAGCAATAGTCTGGAAAGCTATTGAGCAGTTGAACACGCCAGTTGGTCATCGATTGCTGATGCCACCATATACTGCTATTTCACGCTCTGAAGTTGGCCGTATTGCCGACCAATTGCCGGGAATGTTTGAAAACGGCAGTATCTATACTCACGGGGAATCATTTTTTCTATATGCCTTAATTACTGAAGGTAAAAGTGATGTCTGGTTACAAAATATTATAAAAACTCTGCCAGCTTGCCAAGTGCCGGATATCGCCACCGGCCCACCGCATCAACAGTCAAATTTTTTCACTGGTCCAGATCATCCAGATTTCGGTTCAAACCTCTATTCAAACTTTACCGGTTCACTCGCGTGGTACCGTAAAGGAATTGAAAAAATCATCGGTTTAATCCCGGAATATAATGGACTTAGAATAGCTCCCCAGGTACCAAAATGCTGGAAAGAATACAGTGTGATACGCCGCTTCCGCGGTGCAGAAATAAGTTTCAGCTATCAGGTTGCAGCTAACAAATCAGCACTAATAACTATTAATGGTAAAAAACTAGATGAACCATTTATCCCCACTGCCATGTTGCAACCTGACCACTATTATGAAGTAATATGTTATGGCATACCAACCATCAATTAAATCTCAGAACTAGTAATATCAACCTCAAATAACCAAAATCATCATTAAGGGACAGGTTAAATAGCCTAGTATATTATGCAATATCAAATAAAGACCAATTTAAAACCTGAACTTTCCATGACCTTAATTCCACCATCGCCAGTAACAAATAAGATAATTCTTGATATTCGTGCGGCAGTAAGAAATGAAAATAGTGAGGAGTTGCAGGCAGAGATAATAGTTTATTTGGCTGCATTACAAACTAAACAAGAACTCTATCGTAGAAAAGTTACAGTGCCACCGCATTCAGCTACTGGTATCAACTTTAATTGGCCGACTGCGGGGCATGCTGGAGAACACGAATTAATTCTTGAAGTTCATTGCATGGATAAATCAAAGTACATCACTCGAAAACTACGGATTATTGCTAGTCAAACCGTCTCTACCGAAATGATTGGTGGAGCTTATGTCGGCCTCTATCACTGGAATGAACAGGAGGGGTGCAGATGGAATAGCGATATAGAGAAAATGACCGATGAACAGTGGCGTGAACTAGTTAGAAGTATGCATACTATAGGAATGGATATTATTCTCATTCAGGAACTATTCAGAAATCAACAATATGCAGGCAGGCACAATATTAAATGTGACGGCTATCATGGACGAGCTTACTATCCATCTAAACTATTCCCTGAACGTATGCCTATTGCCGCTGAAGATCCAATCGAAGCAATCTTCTCTGAAGCCGATAAACTAGGCATGCAAGTTTGCCCTGGCATCGGCATGTACGCTTGGTTTGATTATAGTGCTGACTCCCTCGCATGGCATATTAAAGTGGCAGAAGAGGTGTGGGAACGCTATGGACACCATCCCTCATTTTATGCGTGGAAAGTCGCAGAAGAGGGCCCTGGAGACCTGACAGATAATTCCCAAAACCCTCAATCAAGGGAAGAGCTTTGTCGGTTTTTCGAAAAATTCACCGTCTACTTAAAACAGCTGGCACCAGATAAACCGGTGATGATGGCAAGAAACACTTACGGGATAAAAGGAGCCGAGGAGACTTATAGAAAACTTCTCCCCAACCTCGATATCCTGATGTCATTTTGCTTTCATCGCATGGAGTTAGCTGACAACATGACTGGCGAGGAGGCTGCCACTATTTTACAAGCTCTTTGTGATGAAGCTGGCTCGCATCTCTGGATGAATATGGAGATATTTCTATTTGAAAATAATATTGAATTGAACGCCCTAATCCCACGTCCAATTGAAGAGATTTTGCACGATCTTAAGCGTTTCCCAGGATTTGAAAAAATTGTCTGCTATCAGTATCCAGGCTTGATGAATAATCCGAATATGTCTATAACCCCCGGAGGTCATGAAACAGTTAAATTATACAGAGATTATCAACATTACCTCTCTATTTGTAGCAATTCTATTGCCAATCCCATTAACTGACAACTGATACACTACTAACACTACTAACATTACGGACAAATTATAGCAATAAATTGAATTGAAAGACAATTTAGATTTAAACCTTGACAAGTTCGTAAAACTAATTACATTTGAGAATTGCACTTTTACAAGTTGCAATTTTAATACAGCAGAAATTATAGAATGTAAATTCAGGCAATAATAATGAAAAGATTGATGACATGGGAAAAATAGCTTTCTCTAAAACCTATATAAAGAGATGGATTAATTTCATAAAAACTGGCTACGATTCAGAATGGACAGGATAATATTACCCCGTAATAGTCTCCTTACGCCAAGCCTTTATTGCGTCAAGAAAAGGGGCTAATCTACTACTATTCTTAGGACCAATACCTTTGAGTTTTTCAGCTTCAGCCCGCGTCACCGGGGCAGCTTCAGCCAATCCAGTCAAGGCGGCGTTGGAGAATATTGTATAGGCTGGCTGATGACATTGCTGAGCTATTTTATTACGTATTTCTCGTAGCTTTTCATAAAGATCACTGTTTTCAGTCGATATTTTATTACCCGTGGTTTGTGAACGCGCTGCTTTAGTTTTATGCTGGGTGGTTACTAACGGTTGATTGTCCAGCGGTAACGAGATAGTCACCTCACGCCTAGATAATAGTTCTATTCCTGAAGGCGCAACCTCAAGACATGGATATTCACCACGTTCAACTCGAGTTAACAATCCAGCCTCCTCAAATGCTCTGATTAGGCGTGAAATACGATTTTTTTTAAGTTGTTTTAACGTTCCGAATGACGCTATATTTTCTAGATGTGTAGCAGCAGTAACCGCGGTGCGACTACCAGATAAAATATCGGTCCAGCGTCCACGTCCAAATCGTCCCGGCATATTAGCAATAGCCGCTAGAGCGGTTAGCGCTATAGCTACTTCCTGATTGGACAGTTCACGCATCACTTTTTCGCTACCAAGGCAACAATCACAACTTTCACAACGCCAGCCCGCTTCTGTTTCACCAAAATATGAGATGATAAAGTTTTGCCGGCAACTATTTATTTCAGCATATTTAACCACACGTTCAAGCCGGGCAAGTTCATAATCATGTTTTTTAGCTAAACTGGAAAAATCGACATCATCCAACGCTTGCGGGGTGCATTTAACCATTTGAACCGCGCGTCCTCTGAATGGTGATTTATAGCTAATTTCACCACTTTTACGTAATGCGGGTAAAATCCGTTGGATCTGTTCAATACTCAAACCCACGACAGATGCTAATTGTGGAAGTACTACCCGCACTCCGGCAATTAAATCATCACCGAAAGTTTTAATTATATTGGTAATAAACAGTGAACGTTGGGTGCGTCTAGCTTGGTGTTGAGTAAGAAGTTCGGCTAAATTATGATTAACCTGAAGTGTAAATTCATTTTCATGCGAATTACTCCGCGTAATAATACCATGTTTTTCAAAAATATTCATTACAGTATAAACTTGACCATCACTTTTACAACTGTTAAGCCGTCCAACCATCTCAGATGCAGTCATTTCAATATTAATTGTACCATGGTTTGACTGTTGTACTAATAGGTCAAAAACTTCCCGCACTAACTGTTCTTCTGGATTATTCAAATCAATCAAAAATTGCTGAGTATAACGATCGGCAAAAGAGAAGAGTAGGACGCATTCAGAGTTTTCACCGTCCCGTCCAGCCCGTCCGGCCTCCTGATAATAGGCCTCAATACTGCCAGGTAGATTATAATGAATAACCGAGCGAATATCAGAACGGTCAATTCCCATCCCAAAAGCATTGGTTGCAGCCAATACTTTACATTTACCATTCATAAATTTATCCTGAATCTCATGCCGTGTTTCCAAACTCATCCCAGCATGATAACCTGGAATCCCAAATTTTTCTACTAATGCATCAACAGCTTTGCGAGTAGAAGTATAAATAATTGTCGGCTCGCCTTTATTAATCTGAGTTTTAATAAAAGCATCTTTATCAAAGGCGCCACTGCAACGCTTGACCTTAAACGCCAAATTGGGTCGTTTAAAACCGCGCACTAGAATCTCCATATTTTCACGGCCAAGCAATGTAACAATATCTTGTCTAACCAGATCGGTAGCGGTTGCAGTAAAAGCACAGACTTGAGGGATGGCATAGTTAGCAATAAATTCACCAAGCCTGGCGTAAGATGGTCGAAAATCATGGCCCCACTGACTGATACAATGTGCTTCATCAATGACTAAAGTATGAGGTGGATACTGCTGCATAAGACGATCAAAAGAGGCAGCATAAAAACGTTCAGGCGCAACATAAAGCAATTTTATCTCCCCTGCCCTGATTTGATCGAAGACCGCATATTGTTCAGTGTAACTCATGGTGCTATTGACAAATGCAGCGGGGATATTTTTTTTCAATAATGCATCAACCTGATCTTTCATCAGGGAAATCAATGGAGAAATAACCAGTGCATAGCCCGGTTCAATTAAGGCAGGCAACTGATAACAGAGACTTTTGCCAGCACCAGTCGGCATAACCAAGCAAACATCATTGCCTCCGATAATATCCTCAACCGCCTCACGTTGTCCATCAAGAAATTTATTAAAGCCGAAATAGCGTTCCAATTGTTGTTCTAAAGTTATCTCACTCATAGTTAAATCCATCCTTATTCAATTATATATAAATAAACTACCGCACCAGCTCTTTTTCAAGTTCATTTATATTTTATCTATACTTTTTGCCAATTGATAACAGGAAAAATAGGCTTGATGACAAAAGTTAAAGTAAGGCATTACCAATTATCTGTAAAAATATTCTCTTTTTTTTATAATATCTATTGACATTAAAAAAAAACGGGCTATACTTTAATCATTGGATCATTTGGAACCCTTTGGACTAATTGGATCCCCTTGGATTAATTGGGACCCTTTAGACTACTTGAATCACTTAAAATTTTTAAGGTTAGGAATTAAATTACAGTGCTATTAGACAAAGTAAATATGCGGAGTAAACCCAAAATAGAATAATCTAAGGAAGCAGTAAGTCATAATTATTTCAATTGCAAAACTGTAAAGTGAGTACAAGCAACATTAACCAACCCAACATAGGAGAGAGTAAGATGAGTGCAGGTAATATTAACCAACAACAGATAGGAGATGGTAAAATGAACGCAACTAAGATTAATCCACTAAACATAGGAGATTATGAGATGAACACAATCGAAGCCAAAACAAAAGGAAAACGCCAATTCACTCTCATAGAATTATTGGTTGTGATAGCTATTATTGCCATCCTTGCAGGAATGTTACTCCCGGCACTAAATATGGCGCGAGAAAAGGCACGGGCAATCAGCTGCATGTCTAATTTCAAGCAAATAGGCACCGCAACTTTAATGTATACTGATGATAATGATGGTAATCTTTTCCCATATCGTCACACTGATTGGAGTGCCTATTGGTATGGTTCAACTGCAAGTACTGGTTTTTTGGTACCATATCTACCATTATTAAAGCAGAATAATGGACATCTTGGGAATGTAGGAAAAAGTGGCCGCTCGCCTTTGGCTTGCCCGTCCGTGCCAAATGATAATGCCAATAACCAACACTATACCTACGGTTACAACCTAGTTATTGCATATGTGAAAAGTAGTGAACCGAAAAAATATTCTGAATATCGTAAACTATCAAATTTCAGAAAATCAAGCAGCACTGCATTGCTAGGGGATATTGATGATCTTGGCTCCAATCAAGGTCCAATCATGTATTGGCGTAGTTCGTGGACACCTACCACGGCTGTTGGTGGGGTATATCCAGTAAAATTCCGTCACGGCGGCGATGGCACTCGCCAAGGAGGCGGTAGTGCAAATTTCCTTTTTGCTGATGGTCATGCAGCGGCTAAACGTTGGTTAGAAGTCCCAGTTAAAGAGCGTGATAACTGGCAGGCCAAACATATTAAATATTTCTGGGATCCGATTACTCATGTTGATGGTGTAAACTAAGAAAGTTTAATGTTGATATTATACTTTTATTGAAAGTATAATATCAAAATTCTCTTTAAAAGTATTGATGAAAAATAAAAATTCCTATATTGAGGCTCAAACAATAGGTACTGACACGACGGAAAATAATTAATATGAAACGGGCTTTGACCTTTAATAAAAATGCTATCAGTAAAGTAATATTATTTACTGGTTGGTGCATTGTGTCATTAGTTGGCGTTGCGGCAGCTGAGCCTACTGACAGCAGATTATCGCTTGCAGCTCGCTGGGTAATGATTTCTGGCGGTAATAACTATTCTCTGAAAACAGAAAAAGGTTTAAAAAATATAGTAGAACTTGTCCGCACCGGAAGTAAATATGGACTTAATGGAATAGTTGTTTCTATTGCACTTAACGGACGGGGGATAAATGCTACCTATCTGAAGCGGTTACGACATCTTAAACAGCTTTGTGATAAAAACGACGTTTTGATTATTCCGAAAATATTTTCCGCTGGTTATGGAGGCGGTGTTTTAGCCCATAATCGTAATCTTGCTCCAGGACAGTTGGTCAAAAATGCCCTGTTTGTGGTGCATGACAATAAAGCATATTTGCAGCCTGAACATAAATTTACGGTACAAAACGGCGGCTTTGAACGGTTTTCTAATAACAAGTTGCACATGGCGGTTTTTAATGATGCTCCAGGGAAAGTGAGTTTTCAAGATACTAAAATATATAAATCAGGTAAATCTTCACTACGGTTTGATCTATCCAAACAGCCCGCACATGCCAGAGTTTTAAAAACATTACTGTTGCATCCATACCGTAGTTACCGCATATCAGTATGGGTAAAATGTCAAAATTTGGCTAAAGTTTTTAAAATGCAGCTTTATGCGAAACGCAGCATGGGGAAAGCGGCTGCTCTTATCACCTATTCGCAACCTAAAGTAACTGGCACTATGCCTTGGACAAAAGTTACCATGGCGGTTAATACTCAGCAGTATAAACAGCTACAACTCTATATGGGAATATGGAATGGTCGACACGGAAAATTCTGGGTCGATGATTTGAAAGTTGAAGAGCTTGGTCTATTGAATGTTTTGCGTCGTCCAGGTACGCCAATAACAGTTCGTGGTGAAAGTAACGGGTTGCTCTATAAAGCGGGAACCGATTATCAGCCTATTGTTGATAAACGTCTAAATTTTAAAGTTGACCGTTCAGATATTCCGCTTTTTATCCTGCCAAACAGTCGAATTAAAGACGGTGAGCGATTACGATTAACCTATTACCACGGGACATTTGCCGCAGTAGCAGCTGGACTGTGTATGTCTGAACCGGAAACCTATCGTCTATGGAATGACAAAGCAGTGGCGATAAATAAAGTGTTATCGCCACGTGCTTGGTTATTGTCTATGGATGAAATACGTGCTGGTGGCACCTGTAAGGCCTGTTGCGACCGGAAATGTTCTATGGCAAAAATATTAGGACAATGTTTAACTAAGCAATTTAATATGTTGCGTAAATTGACCCCGGAGGCTAAAATATGTGTCTGGTCTGATATGCTTGATCCGAATCACAACGGACATGATAATTACTATCTTACTGGCAGTACTTTTTATGGTAGCTGGAAATATATTCCGCAAGAGATGATAATGGTGCCGTGGGCTTATGGGTATGCGGAAAAAAGTACCGCCCATTTTTCAAAAGCTGGCTTTAAATTTATTGTCGCAGACTATTATGACAGCGATAACCTTGATCGGACAAAAATCTGGTTTAAGGCATTAAAGCGTCACCCTGGAGGGGTGGGTATGATGTACACTACTTGGAATAACAGATATAAACTGCTGATCACTTGGCTGAAAATGCTGCAGCAGGAAAACAGAAAATAATTAGGAGATAAAAAATGCAGTACAAAAGTTATAAATCTTGGCGAACAGTAATAGTGAGTCTAATTTTTTTGACAATTTCAACTATGACATTACTCGGACAGGAACTTTTACAAAATCCCGGTTTTGAACAGGGAAAAAAGAGTTGGAATACGAAAAAAACAGAAACCATTGATACAGCTAATCAACATAGCGGCAAAGCTGCAATCAAAATGACTGGTGATGGTGAATGGAAAATGATTCAACAAACTGTAAAGGCAGAAGCAGGCAAACCATTTACCTTCAGTTTTTGGGTAAAATTAGCTAATTGTAACAAGAGTGTAACTGTTGAAGTTCAATATCTCAATGATAAATGGAATGCAGAAGAGATCAAGCGAGTGGTTAAACTTAGTGGCACTGCAGATTACAAGCACTATACTTTTACTGATACCACGCCACCCAAAACGGCAAAAATACGCATTAGACTTTATAGTAATGGTAACGACACCGGAGCTGTTTTTTTTGATGATTTAAGTATTATCTACAATGATAAAATTAAGGGAAATAAGATGACAAAATCCACCAAAAAGCAAGTCACTGCTCTGGTCAAAAAGCTTAAGCAAACCACACGTGCCGTCAACTCCGGCAACCATGGTACGATTCATCTTCAGTTGGATAAATGTACAGGTATTTATCTAACCAAAAGTAACCCGGTTAATCAACCTTACGATGAGGCTGCGGCAAAAGTTATTCAGCAATACCTACACCAGGCCACGGGGATAAAGTTACCGATAAAATATCTTAATTTATCTAAAAACAGCATTAAATCTGGAATGATTATAGTAGGACAATTAGCAGTAAAAAGTGGTATAATTGACATGCGTGATGTCAAAAAACTAACCGCTGGTGGTTATGTCATTGAGGCCAAAGATGGACTTGTTGCCGTTGCCAGTCCAGGGCACGACGGGGTTATCGCTGGTGCTTATAAATTAATTGAAAAAGCCTTAAATATTGATTTTGTGGCCAGTAGCAGAAATTTTACCGTTACTGAACCGCCAATCAAATCGGGAGAAAAGATTGAAATCAAGTCAATGAAAATATCAAATAGTCCAGCTTTTGCTTTTCGTTTTTTACGCAGTAGTGAGCCAATGGGCTTCAGTAATTTCATGATTATGGGCGATGCAACACTAATCGGCTCAAAATCTTCTAACACCTGCCACACGGCCAATGGTTTTATCAATTATGAAAAATATAAAGATTCACATCCTGAATATTTTGCAATGCAAGCTGATGGCAAGCGTATGCACCGAACACCGGATATGCGACGATTTGATGTTCACTACTGTACCTCGAATCCAGCAGTTATAAAAATTGTGACAAAAAGTTTGATTAAATGGATGAAGGCTGATGCTAAAGCCAAATATTTTTGGGTTACTCCCGGTGATGGCATAGATCGCTATTGTCACTGTAAAAAATGTTTAGCTCAGGATATCAAACCTGGTGTAGTTTCTGACCGTTGGCTTAAATTCATCAATAACCTGGCAAAAGTTGCAGCAAAAGAGTGTCCAGGCAAGAAAATTATAACTTTAGCCTATGTTAATTTGGAACAACCACCAATAAAGACCCGTCCAGCAGATAATGTTATTGCGATGTACTGCCCATATCCAATGAACTGGTCAAATCATCTCGCAGCATTTGACGATAAAAAGTATAATAGTGCAGGCATAAAAACCCTGAAAGGTTGGGTCAATATAGCCAAGAAAAATATGGGGATTTTTTGTTACCCCAGTAGCTGTCAAGAACAGCTAGCAATCTGGCCATCATTCTACGCTAACTACGAAAAGATTAAATATTATGCAGATCATAAGCTCCAGGGCATCGAGTTTTGTGGGCTCTATCCTACTGGCTATGGTGTAGGAATGCCTGGACATAACTCCTTTAATCAGCTACAACTTTATGTGCTGAGCAATGTATTGTGGAATCCTGAGCTAGATGTAGAAAAAGAGATCAATCATTTCATGAAAATATACTATGGTCCAGGGGCCGCGGCAATGCGGCAATTCTGGGATCTCATTCATGAACAGGTGAAGGTCAATGGTCGCCATTTTGCCCAGCATACAGAACAGACTAAACGTGGTTTTGTTAACGATAAATTTGCCAAGCAGGCTTATGCAATTTTCAAAAAAGCAGAAGCTGCAACAAAAGGCACAGGGCGTTATTATGACCGCGTGGAAAAAGAGAAAATGCATCTGCTCTTTGCTGATCTTTCAGATCGTTCTATTAGCAATGGGAAAATAAGCTCGGAAGAAATGGCTGCCTACGCTGAAAGAGTCGGAGAATTTTTACGTATCTCGAAAAAATTTAATATTACCTATTTCTCACGGCGTGGAGCAACAAATTGGTTCTGGGATACCATGATGATAAAGGTTAAAAGCAGCAAGCTTTATGATGACCCTCAAATTAAAGCTCTAATTAAAAATCCGCTTAAAACCCTGCAAAAAGCCTTAAATTCACCCCTTAAACCTATTGCTGGTGGCTGGATTTTTGATAGTAGCTGTTTAAACGGTGGAAAAGCATATAGTTTAAAGGTATATGGCAAAAACACTAAGACAAAAATTGCCCGTCGCCCGACCTCTGGCATCGGTACGCTAATGGTTTTCATGAATTTGAATAAAGTTCCTAAGAAGTCCTATTTGCTTATCGAAGGCAGAGGCAACAGAGGAACTGAAAGTGGGGAAATAATCCTAAATGGTAAAAAGATCTATTCGAGTAAAGCTATTTTATCACAGGCTTGGGGAACTAAAAAAATTCCTATTCCAGCTGGTCTGCTGAAACAGGGGCAAAATCAACTTATTTTTGCCAATACCACGCCTGATCTAATCCAGGAAGCTGCCGATAAAGGCATTGATTATATCCGGGCGAAAAATCGCAATTATTATTGGGGCTGGATAATTGTCTCAAATATTAAATTAATGGTTAAATAATAAATAGAGAATGAACATGAAAACGGTATTTTTACCTCAGCCTAAAACAGTTGACCTTCAACAGGTAACTCAGCGTAATATTGGCGTACGTTGGAGCTTTGATCGTAAAGATTTTTCAGCTAGTTTTGTCAAACATACTACACCCTTTGTCATTGCTAAAGATAATGTCGCAGGTCGAATTGAACTAGACAGTTCATTGGTTGGTATAGATGCTTATCAAATTGAATTTTCACCTGATGAATGGTTGTTAACGGCATGCAGTGAACGAGCGGCTTTTTATGGGTTAATGACGCTCAAGCAGTTGTTACGCCAACAACAAATTCCAAGTGCTGGAATAATTGCCGACGCGGCAGATTTTGAACAGCGGATTATTCAAGTGGATCTGAAGTGTGTGGGCTGGAATGTCGATTATTGGCTTTCATTACCCCATTATTTTGCCGAAATAAAAATAAATTGTGTCTTATTGGAAATTGAAGATAAATTCCCATTTCAAAAGCATCCAACAATTGCCCAAGAGCCCTTTACTTTAGCCCAGTGGCATGAATGGGTTAAACTCTGTAAATTGTATTATATTGAGATTATCCCGTTAATTCAATGTTTAGGCCACTGGGAATATATTCTTAAACATCCTGAATATGCCTCCCTGCGTGAACTACCTGATCAACTGTCGCAAGGCTGCCCAAATAACCCTGGTACCTTCAAACTTTTCACTGATATGGCGGAAGAAATCTTAGCCATATTTCCTGACTCACAGTTGGTCTGTGTCGGTGGCGATGAAACCCGCCTGCTTGGACGTTGTGAACAGTGCAGTGAAATTATGGAGCAAAAAGACAAAGCCTACATTTATGCGACCTATATGAAACAGGTTTTTGCCTGGGTAGAAGCAGGTGGGTATAAGGCCGCGGCTTGGGGTGATATGTTTATCAGCCACCCAAAAATCTTGACCGATTATATTACCGAGCCACCACTGTTGTTTGATTGGGATTATGAGGTGAAAAGTAATTATGCTGATTCAGTATTATTAAGAACGCGTGGCTTGCGTCCAACAACATTCGCAGAATGGCAAGCAATGTCCGTTCAAGAACAGGATAGATGGCGTCCGATTCTACAACCTGATGAAAAACAAAAAGTTTTCTGTTCTCTGCCTGGAGGTGAATTTTTACACGCCCAAGGGGGTGAAGTTTTTGGATCTGCCTGCGTCAAAAACCCTATTTCAATCAAAGTGCATGCATACTGGAGCAAAAAGCGTGGTGCTAAAGGTCTTCTTACCACCTATTGGGCCGCATCAAACAGTCTAGCACAGCCTTATACAATTTACGAAATGCGTAAACCCAATATTGCCATAGCGGCAGCGATTAGCTGGCAGTATGATGCTAATATAATTTCGCCCGAAGAGTGGCTGGAATGTTTAGATAAAGTTTTGGGCTATAAATACCAAGCTGAACTCTCTTCGACCATAAATCATATTCAACCTAAGACAAATTTTGCGCAAACCCCGCAAATAGATAATCTGCTGATAAAAGATTGCATAGTATTGCCAGATTTGCTTTATAAAAAACTGCTGATTGAACAGCAATTCGAAGATTTCAAGCAAACCGTATTAAAGACTCCATTAGGCGACGACGCATGTTGGCAAACTGTAGATTTCGGAAAATTAGCAAATGACCGCCTGCACCATTCTGAATCTGCGCCTGGATTTTCACGCCAATTAGGCAATGACTTAACGGTCTTTCCCACTGGTAAAAATACCACAATGGGTATCCCCTTTAAGGTAAAATCTCCAACTGAAAATGAAGAGACAATTATAATAGTTGCAGGTAATGACAATAATATTTTCCCTGCGGCAGTAAAACAGATTCCGATTGAAACTGAAGTGTTTTCTCTACACCTCACACATCTGTGGATGGATGGTGACCAAGGGAATAAAAATATTGGTTATTATAGATTGCACTATTCAGACGCAAGTTTTGTCGATGTTCCTATCGTTATTAATAAAAATTGCTCCGGCTGGTGGAATGTCCATAATACAACAGAATCAGTTATCGCTTGGCAGGGCGAAAATGAATGGTGTTCAAATGTAGGTGCAACGCTCTTTTCTTTTAAACCTAAAAGTGGTCACATTACCCATATAGATATTGTTGCCACAACCGAAGCGAGTATTGCCCTGCTAGCCATAACTATATTACCGCAAAATGTCACTATTAATGTCTCGAACAAAATCTCAGATAAAATCAATGATTTTGCGAATGAGTTTGCAGCATTAAAAGCTGAATTAGAAAAAGTTTATCTTAATTATCTTTCAGCTCGAAGTAGCAAAGATCTTGCAGCGGTAGGGTGTGATCCACATCTATATCAATTGCAAATTATTCAGTCAATAGTTCAAAATCATACTCGCCAATCAAGTAGGACAATATTTACATAAATTAGTGGAATGAGCCACTTTAAGAGTATACGCAAAAAGTTATGGGATAATTGGAACAGGTTCAACTCGCTGTAACTATTAATATAATTGGTGATTTTAGATTGCTGATTGCTAAATTAAAAAATAAAAGGTTAAATATATGATCCCGGTAATTAATGGCTCCTGGTTTGAGTTCAAACATAATCTTGATGTTGAAGGCAAGTATTGGAATCATACATGTTTGGGCTTTTCCGCCACGCAGTGGCGGGAAAAAATCAGGGAAATGGCAGAATTAGGCATGGATTATTTGGTTTTAATGGGTATTGCCTACAATGGTGAAACCTTTTATCCCAGTAAATATTTTAATCAATATTATATGGACTGTAAAAATCCTCTGGAAGCATTTTTCCAGGCCACATCTGAGTATAATATTAAAGTATTTGTCAGCAATGATTTCCTAGGCAACTGGCGTGATCCCAAAAAAATGATAACTGATGCTAAAATAATCAAAAAACGCCAACAGGCAATGGAGGAAGTGGTTGCTCTATATGGTCATTATCAAAGTTTTTACGGTTGGTATTGGCCGAATGAAGCTGAGATAAGCCCCTACTACAGTGCTGAATTTATCCGTTATGTTAATGATTGTACAGAGCTCGGACACCAGTTGTTGCCGGACGGTAAAACTCTGATTGCCCCTTATGGTACGAATAAAGTTATTACCGATGATCATTATGCCAAACAACTTGAACAGCTGAATGTAGATATTATTGCCTATCAGGATGAGGTTGGAGTCCAAAAATCTAAAGTTGGAGACCTAGCCCGTTACTTTGAAAATTTAAAGCAGGTTCATGACAAAGTAGGTAAATCTGAAATATGGGCTGATGTCGAAATTTTTAATTTTGAAGGTGAGGTTTATAAAAGCGCATTGATTCCGGCACCATTTGCTAGAATAGAAAAACAACTTGATGCCATCGCTCCTTTTGTTAATAAAATTCTGGTTTATCAATATCTTGGAATGATGAATAAATCGGGCACTGAAACTTTTGCCGGGCATCCTAATTCTGAGCAACTTTACAATGACTATGCCGCATATTTAAAGACAAATTCTCTTGCATGATAGCTCTTCTAGACTGCTTTATCCTCCTATCGAGACGAAGACAGCAGTCGGCATACGCTTTCAGGAACAACCACTGCGACTGCTGGTACCTAGCATCACGTGGTCACTACGATTGAAACCGGGGAATGGTTAAAATATTTGTCACCATCGGTGCTGGCGGTGATAATGGTAAAATTGATGATGTTAAAATTTATAACACCATGTTATCGACTAGAGAAATAGCGAAATTAGCGGGTCAATAACAAAGAATTAAACGCCATTGATATAGCTAGACACTGCACGAAAAGGTATTATCACATTGTACTTGCATCCCTTTTTGTGAATAGTTTTTGGCTGGTTCATTGACCGCAGATCCAAATCTCTGCGACCACTGATATAATTTTAGATTGATGATATTTTATCTATCAGTCTATTAGTTCAATAAAATATAAGGGGTGCAGTTGTTGCATCTTGTAATAAAATAATAAAAGGAGAATAGTTATAATGGCAAAATTACCGAAAGTTGTTAGTGAAGCATGGGATAATCTTGAAGGTGCAGTTGTGTTGACTACAATTAGTAGTGATGGAGTGGCAAATTCAATTTATGCGACCTGTGTTAGTAAATATAATGATGAAACGATAGTTATCGCTGATAATTATTTTGATAAAACGCAAAAGAATATTTTGGCTGGGAGCAAGGGGGTAGTGCTTTTTATTACTGGAGAAGGGAGCGCATATCAAATAAAAGGTTCGATAGAATATTGTACTTCTGGACCAATATATGATGAGATGAAAGTGTGGAATGACCCCAAACATCCTGGGCATGCAGCTGTTGCAGTCAAGGTAGAAGCAGTTTATAAAGGAGCAGAACAGCTAGTTTAAGGATTGCTGATTAGCTAAATTTATGATAAATCAATAGAAGCAGATAAACTTTTACGACTTATCAACGCTCCGTGTATGTTGTGTACAACATACACGAATTATGAAATAAATTAATAGGAGATACTATATGAAAGAAATTATTACGGAACGTTATGACAAAATGCAATACAACCGCTGTGGGAACAGTGGACTTAAACTCTCAGCCCTTTCACTCGGGCTCTGGCACAATTTTGGCGACATTGACCAATACAGCAATGCTGAAGAGCTAATTTACAGTGCATTTAATCTTGGCATAACCCATTTTGACCTAGCTAATAACTATGGTCCCCCACCGGGATCAGCTGAAAACACTTTCGGTCGTATTTTGAAAAATGGGATGAAAAAATATCGTGATGAAATGGTTATCTCAACCAAAGCGGGCTATCTGATGTGGCCCGGACCTTATGGGGAATGGGGTAGTCGTAAGAACCTCCTGTCAAGTCTAGATCAAAGCCTGACCCGCATGGACTTGGATTATGTTGACATCTTCTATTCACACCGTTTTGATCCAGATACGCCAATTGAAGAGACCATGGGCGCATTGGCAACCGCAGTTCAACAGGGTAAGGCACTTTATGTAGGAATATCGTCATATCAACCTGACGATGCCAGCAAGGCGATAGAAATTCTTGATTCCATGGGCGTTCCATGTCTAATTCATCAACCCTCATATAACATCTATAACCGTTGGGTTGAGGATGGATTGCTTGATCTACTTGAAGCAAAAGGGGTTGGGACAATTACCTTCTGTCCTCTAGCACAAGGTCTGTTGACATCGCGTTATCTTAATGGGATTCCTGCGGATTCTCGCGCCGCTGGGAAGGTGAATTTTCTTACAACTGACAGTATTACACCTGAATTAGTTGAACAACTTAAACAGCTTAATATAATTGCGGAACAACGCGGTCAGACCTTGGCTCAAATGGCACTAGCCTGGATACTCAAAGATCAACGGATAACTTCGGTGCTGATTGGTGCGAGTAAAGTTTCCCAGCTCGAAGAGAATATTCAAGCATTAGATAATTGTAATTTTACGACAGAAGAACTTAAGGCAATTGATACGGCGATTAAATAAAAGCCAAAGAGGTGTTGATTATTTCTACAATCCCCCATCTAAAACGCAACTATGCTTGTCATCTTATTGAAGGCGGGTTATGGTGTGGTGCAATGACATTTGTTTCAGTCAATACAATACTTCCTCCAATAGTCAAAGCTATGGGGGGAGGCGATTGGATCATTTCCATTACACCACAACTACTCCTGCTTGGATTTATGATTGTACCGATCTTTAATGCCCATTATGTCGATCAACTTGAAATTTTTAAGCCATTTGTATTAAAGATCGGTATAATTAAACTGTTCCCATACTTAATTACTGCCTTAATTTTAATTTTTACCCCGTCTGATCATTCAGGGATAATTCTTTCTGCAGTAATTCTTGCGCCATTTATTACGGGAATTCTGAATGGAGTCGCTGGTTCCTCATGGCAGCAGATTGTTATTAACACAATTCCACCAAATAAATTCACCTCCCTATTCTCTTTGCGCATGATGCTAGGTAGTATTTTCGGGATGGGTGCTGGCCTCATATTCAAGTTTATGCTTGAACGCTATCCAGGGATAATCGGTTATGGCTATTTGCATTTAATTGCCTTTTTTTTGCTATTAATATCTTATTTGATTTTTGCCCTATTTGTCAAGGAACCGCAACTTCACACTAAAAAATCCTCGCATAGCTTAAGCCTTTATCAGAATTTTAAATTATTCCCCAGCCTATTTTTTGGCAATAAGGCATTTTTGTTTTTAGTTATTCAACGACTACTAATGACCGCAAGATTTATTATTTTCCCATGGATATCAATTTATGCATTGAAAATTCTGGACAAACCAACCAGTTTCCTCGGAGAATTACTGGTATGGCAAATGGCTGGTGGATTTATTGGAAATATATTTTCAGCCTGGATTGGTGACCGTTGGAGCTCAAAATTTGTCTTAATCTCAGGTCGAATAGCATTTTTACTATTCCTCTGCAGCTTGTTCATCGTAAAATCAAAAACTGATTTTTATTTAGCTTTCGGACTTTTTGGTTTTAGCTTTTATACAATGGAGGCTTCGGGCTTTGCATTTGGATTGGAAATAATTCCTCAAGACAAACGTGGCACTTATTTGTCACTTCTAGCATTCATCCCTTTCCCATTTCTTATATTATCAGGTTTAGCCTCAAATATGCTATGGAGTGGAGTTAATTCAATGAAATTGATCTGCATTATTGTCGCAATAATGACACTATTATCAATTATTACTCTTTTCTTTATTCCAAACCCACGAAAACAGTAGAAGGAATACCTAAAATGACCTCTCTCTTAACAATAGTTGCAACACTCTTACTTATTACTTCACAGGCAGCCAAGGTAACCCCTAAATTAAAGTTATCCGTTAGAGCTGAAAGAAAAAATATCAACACCGGAGAAAAAAAGATGGAACCAATCATTCCACTGAATCAGTATCAAATTAGAACTCTGCCAATTCCGCTTGATGCCGTCCGCGAGCCACAGTTCATCTATTCACATAGTTCCAATCGTGGAACTCCTGTAGTAGAAAATAATGGAAAGACTTTGCGCTATTTTCATCGCCGGGCAGGAACCCGAATAACAGGGAAGGCAGTGGCACCGGCATCTTTTGATTCAAACTGTAGAGCGCAGCTTTATCAAGATATCTCTTATGACGGTGGTTATTCCTGGTCGCTGGATGAACCAGTCATAAATACCGGCGATAGCTCAATATGGGAATTTGCACAGGTCAATCCTTATAATGGTGAAATATACCTAATCTATGTTCGTGCGGGCAAGGGACGGCTAATCAGAACGGTTAAAAATAGAACAAAATGGTGCGATGAAATAACTTTGCCATTTACTTTCAATTATACCAGTGGAAGTTTTATTTTCCTTAAGGGGATTGAACAATGTGGTTCCCACAGAATATTAGCTGCAGTCCCCGGTGTTTACCTATACTATTCTGATGATGATGGGATCAACTGGAGCAAGAAGATAAAAATTCATGCAACTAACGATTGGCAAGCTCCACCAAATATGATAATGAACCTTAACTCTCCTGAAAGGTCTCCTTTTATGATTGAACTCAATGATGGTACGATACAGCTATTAACGCGAAATAAGAAACTACATCATTGGCAATTTTTTTCCAAAGATCGAGGACTTACCTGGGATGGCGGGAGCCCAACACGCTTTTATGGAATATTCTCGAATACTTGCTACAAAAAAATCAAAGATGGCCGCATCGTTCATCTTTGGCTTAATAGTATTCCATGGTATGACAAGGAAACTGGAGAACGGGTCCTCTCGGGTCATAATACTGCTAGAGATATTCTGCATGTCGCTATCTCTGATGATGATGGCAAAACATTTCGTGGCTATCGTGAAGTCGCAACTGATCCCATGCGATACAGCGCTCAATATACTACAGCGCCTAGCTTTGATGCCGGCCAGCATCATCAAAAATTTCAGGTGACAAAAAATAATAAAATGATTGTCTGGACTGGACAGGATGATTGGGATATCTGGCATGAATCAAAACACCGTCAAGTTATAATATTTGATTTGGCTTGGCTGTATGAAACCAAAAGCAACATTGACTTTTCTAATGGATATAAAGGCATCCACACTTGGAAATTATCAGACGATCGAGCTGCTGGAACCAATTATCGTGCTAGAATAGTTGGTGCTACTATTATTGATCACCCTTCGAAAAAAGGTGAAAAAGTATTGGAGTTACTCCGAGAGGATAATGAAAAAATTAACGTTATCAATAATAAAGGGGAAAAGTTCACTTATGGGGTGCTTACGGCACACGATGGTGCTGTCTGGAATTTTCCTACAGCTCCAGCGGGAACAGTCACCACTCAAATTTTGTTAAGACCTGGCTTTAAAGGCGCCGTAATTTCTCTGACCAATGGCTTTTGGAATCCTGCTGACCCTGGAGGTGATAAGATGGCAATGTACAGCTTAATTATTCCTGCAAATGGTCAAATAAACAGTCAAACAACTTTAGCAAAAGGAGCATGGATTAAGCTTACCTTGAAGTGGGATAAGAGTAATATCGCCTGTAAAGTATATATCAATAATATCCTGCAAAAGCAAACTCTACCGCTGAAAAACTTACCCAGTATCGATGGTATTAACTACATTCGCTTTCGTTCAACAGCTGACAGTGAAGATTTAGCTGGACTTTTAATAGAATCTATCGCTGCCAATCTTGCCGTCTCCTATGAAAAAAAGGAACAGCAATATAATTAATTCTAAAATGAAAATATACTGTCTAGCAATCTTTTGCTGCTTGTTGTGGGCAAGCTCATTTGCTGGACTAAAAACATGCCTGCAATACTTGCCTCCATTAATATTGGCAGGCATCAGATTTATCCTCGCCGGGATCCTGTTATTACCGTTGTGGCTAATACTGGTCAAACAGCCATTCAGGCAATTACGCCAGCATGTATGGTTAATTCTGTTAGTATCACTCCTGCAAACTATTTTTGCCTATGGACTATTCAATTCTGGTATAAACTTGGTTCCGGGGGCTATTGCTGCAATTCTGAATGGCTCAGCACCACTTATCATGGCAATTATTGCCCATATTGCGACTCGTGACGATAAACTGTCCTGGCGCAAATCACTATGCTTTATTAGTGCATTTATTGGCATCATAATTATTGCATTAAATCGTAACTTATGTCATGATGGTGGAGCGTGGGAGATTATTGGCATTGCGTTGCTTCTTCTAGCCTTTATCTCCGCAGCTTTCGGCAATCTCGTCGTGAGAAAATTAAAAATCCATCCATTGATGCTCAACTCTTCACAGATATTTATTGGTGGAGTCGTGCTCCTAACTACCGGACTGTGGAGCGAAAACCTCCCACCAATACATCAATTCCCCTTAGTCTTTTATCTCGCTCTAGGATGGCTGGTGATGCTTTCAGCATTGGCTTTTTCAATTTGGTTTTATCTACTACATCAACCAAAGGTTAAACCATCCGAATTGAATATGTGGAAATTTATTATCCCTATTTTTGGCGCAATATTCAGCTGGATACTGCTAGCAGATGAATCCCCTGATATAGGAAGTATTGTCGGGATGAGTTGCATCGTAGGGGCAATGATATTTTATCATATAAAACCCACAAAACGCAAAAGTATATAAGTCAGCAACGCAGCCCATCTCTGCCAACGGCTGTCACTGGTTAAAGGAAAGACGTTCTCCCGCCAATTGTTACAACAATGAGGGTACAGCGAATATTAACCCACTTACTCGATCTTATTTTGGCATCGATTAAGGCTCCATCAATTGCATCATCATACTGACTTATTGAATATTGAGAAATCATTCTCTAGCCTTAATCGGTGCCTGTTTGTCACTACCTATCATTGAGAGCTTGTTTTACTTCATTATAGATTTTTAGAAATTTAGCATAATCTTTAATTCCACTTGTGAATGTAAAGCCTGAAACCGGTTGATTATTGATATTTAAGGTAATACTATCAACATAAACAGCACATTTACCAATAGAACCGCCCGCAGTAGCATAGGAACGAATTGAGATTTGATTATCACCTTGTTGCAGATAGTTTGCGATATTAAGCGTAATAATTTCTTCAGTAATACCATCCTCAAAGATATTCCCCCCCCAGATTACCGTATCATTGATGATAAGCTGTTTATAAGTAAAAGCTTTAACAACTCTAACTTCACCACTACTATCATAGCCACCAATTCCAAGACTTCCGGGGCTCATATTATCTTTAATCTTAAAACTGAGCGTAGCACTATTCGGTATTGCCGTAAGCGAAACCGTTTTACTCAGGCCCTGATACCAGCCCACAGGCGTTCTAGCTATTCCAGTTAAATCTGCCCCTAATTTAAAGTCAAAATTGTTATCATCATTAACTTGCTGGTTGAAAAATGCGACATTATTCAGGAGTTCTGGATCTGAATACATTAAAAGATCACCCATAGTAAAAATACCAACTCCGGCTGATTGATTTAAGGCAGCAGTAAGCATATCATAAACAAATCCTGTCGGGTGGAATAGCTTATCCATATCGCGGCGATTATTCGGTATATAAGCGGCCTTTTCAGTTACAAAACCTCCTCTATAAGGATAAACTCCAGTGATAAATTTAGCATTTGCTGGTAAATCTATATTATTGCCTGCCGCAATATTATTGGATAATATGCTGATGCTTGGTGGAGCGCTAGGGATATGTGACCATGAATCCCAATACCACATAGTTGCACCATCTGGTAACGCTGGATCAGTGAGATATTGAAGTTCATTGGATTCAAAATAGAGTGTTGGGAAAAAAATAAATTTATCATTAATATTTTTAATGGTATCATTCCAGACTGCAATATTAGCCATTAGAGTGCTATCGGCATGAGTCGTTTTATATGGATGCAAGTCGTCGATGCACCAGCCAATAAAATTACCATGTGAGTTTGATAAATTTGCAAAATTGATTAACTCTTGCTCAAACCCTGCGACTTTAGCCGATGCTGTTTGCCTAACTACAATAATATCTATGTTGTATTGAGCTGCGACTGTCAGTATAGCTTCAAGTCCGCCTTCAGCCCAATCCTCTCGAGTCTGTACGGTATTAAACCCTAAATCACTTATTGCTTTAAAGGCTTGATCAAGAGTAAAATAGCCATTGCGTTGAATATCACTCATGAAAATTTTAATCTTTTGTTGCTGCGTGGCTGAAGTGGTTCGAGTGAATTTAAGCTTAAGATCAGCAGCCTGATACCAGTCATAAATGGTGCCATAAACTGTTTCACCCGCTGTCACTTGGACTGTCTGAGTACAAGTTGGCAAGTCTGAGACTTGAAAGTAACTATGAGTGCTAGGTTGGTTGCCTAACCACCAGTTGGTGGTTTAACTGCCGCCAGTAAACTTCATGGTTACTGCGCCAGTAAACGTTGGAGTAAAATGAAACCGATGCATAAACCAAGTATTTCCCGGGATGTCAATATTAACTATCGCAGTATCCCCAAAAACAACTGTTGCAGGTGATTGCAATTCATAACTGCCTTCGATCTCAGTACTTTTGGGAATTTGCACTATGTTTTCGGCCAAACGAGTGAATTTAAGCTTAAGATAAGCAACCTGATACCAATCATAAATGGTACCATAAACTGTTTCGCCCGCTGTCACTTGGACTGTCTGAGTACAATTTGGCAAGTTTGAGACTCGAAAGAAACTATTAGTGCTAGGTTGGTTGCCTAACCACCAGTTGGTGTTTTCACTGCCACCAGCGAACTCCATGGTTACTGCACCAGTAAACGTTGGAGTAAAATGAAACCGATGCATAAACCAAGTATTTCCCGAGATGTCAATATCAACTATCGCAGTATCCTCCGGGATAACTGTCGCTGGTGACTGCAATTCATAACTGTCTTCGATCTCAGTATTGCTTTGGGCTTGAATAATCGTTTCAGCATGAATAGATCCTATGCTCAACAACATACTAAAAATAATAGTAAATAATTTTATCTGCTTCATTTTTAACTCTCCGTAATAGTAACTACATTTAGAAAAAATTAGCTGCTCTGCTTTAGCAGCTTAAGTCGATACTTCTGGTAAGTTTAAATCTTACTGCAACCATCCTTTTATCTATACTTTGTTAGTGAATTAATGATGATAGATTCTGAAATGATAAATCACCTTAATTCAATTTATAAAACATGCCGAACCAAATACCCCAACAACCCCAAGAGATCCAATCATTCAATCATAATGCATTTAACTTAAAAGTCAAGGCAAGATGTTAAAAAAACATAAAAAAATCTTAAATTGACAATATCTCAAATTATAAATTATATTTTATAGGTATTTTTTATTGACAAATTCAAAAAAACAACTATAGTTTAACAATGGACTCATTGGCACTCTTGGATCCCCCTAGACCTCGTATAGTTCACAAACATAACTAAATGATAACTAATATGAAAAAAGATAAAATAGATCTTTCTAGTAAAGCGACGTTGGTGGAGCAGATTATCGGCTTTATCATGAATGATTTGAAAACCGCCTCCCCAGGCGATAAAATTTTACCGGAACGGGCTTTGGCTGAAAAATATGATGTCAGTCGTAAAACTGCTAAGGGCGCAGTAACGCATCTGACGGAACAGGGGTTACTTGAGCGCCGAGTCGGCAAAGGAACTTTTGTCTCGGATAAAATTCGTAATATCAAAGAGAGCATAGTTAAGCAATTAATTTACAGCGATGACTTTCCCCACAAGGTTATGACAGAGGTTATAGCAGATATCAACACAGAGCAAGAACTTGTTGTACCATCATTTTTCTTTGGCGATTACAGAGTATTTGATATCTATGAAGAATCAATACAAAACATGGTTACTTCTGGAGAAAAACTAGATATTGTTGCTTTAGATGAAGGTATGTTACCTATTTTAGCTAAAGATAAGCTTATCGCCCCACTTGATGATTTATTAGCTCACTCACTCACTCTTAATACAGAAATGTTTCACCCTGCAGTTCTCAAATCCTTTTCATATAAAAACAGGCTTTATGGTATCCCGCAAACTTTTAGCACTTATGCCCTATTTTATAATAAAACCCTTTTTAAAAAATCAGGGATTAATCTTCCTGACAGCTCCTGGAACTGGGATGTTCTTATCAATGCCGCAGAGCAAACGACAGTTGTTGATCATGAGAATGGCCAGCATAAATCTTTTGGCTTAGGAATTTTTCACCTCAATCCAAATATTCTTTCCCTATTTATTTACCAAAACTTTGCTCCAGGAATAGATATCAACTCAATAAATGTTTTTGAACAGCCTGAAACCTTGGAAGTTATTGAGAAAATTTATGATCTACTACATATTAAAGATATCTGTTCTCCATTCCATAATAACCATTTAATGACACCAGCAAAAACATTTGCAGCGGGAACGGTGGCAATGTTTATTGGATCATTTCAGGATTATTCGGAGTTGCTTAATGATCCTGAGTGTGAATGCGAATGGGGAATTATAGAGTTGCCTCATCAAAAACGTCAATGCAACTCACTCCAAGTTCAAGGATGGGGGATTTGCTCACACAGCACCTGCAAAGATAAAGCTTTTACGGTAATTGAACAGCTACTTGCAGAACAACGGACAAAAAAAATCGCGACAGACGTCAGAAGAATACCTGCAATATATGGGCATAAAAATGAACAACTCCCTAGAGCTTTTATCAATTTTTTAAACTATCTTTCTGACAGTATGTATGGGCAAACGCCAACGATTGCCAAAAAAAAGGCCTACCGAAAAGAAATTTGTCTATTTCTTAATAAATTTAACTCTCCAAAAGATTTTTGTCGAAAAATGGCAAAATACAAAAAAAATAATCATTAATCCTATGGTCACAAAATTCAGTTGGATTGTTCTTTTTAACCTCAAACTAGATGCGACACTATATCTTATTTAGTGAAAT
>JAUZSW010832111.1:0-10944 GCA_034780735.1 Hyalogyrina grasslei
TATTGTGATCCTAAAAGGATACCTCGATTCCAGCTTTGGTTAGGTCAGACATTGTTTTGAATAACTTTGGTAGTTTACTAATTAGATATGGTAGTAGGATCTCCTCTTTGATGAACGTACATAGGAATCGTTTGCGGGCCTGTATCTGTTTGGTTAGTTCTGTTTCAGTAGTTTCAGATGATGCTCTACTTGTGAAGCGGCCTAAAAATATCTCATACGAATAACCAGAACCCATCATGAATGTCTCCTCCAGATGCTTCACGTATGTGTCGAATTTACCGGTTGTATTAACCTCGAA
The DNA here is from genome assembly GCA_034780735.1 of Hyalogyrina grasslei. Classification (NCBI taxonomy): domain Eukaryota; kingdom Metazoa; phylum Mollusca; class Gastropoda; family Hyalogyrinidae; genus Hyalogyrina; species Hyalogyrina grasslei. The sequence continues at coordinate 299 of JAUZSW010832111.1, forward strand.
TATATCCACTTCTGGTCTACGATCCCCGACAATCTTATCACCGGCTTTCATGTTACGTACTTGCTCGGCTCTTTCGTTTAGGAAAGTACGATTAGCTTCAGGGTATGTAATGAACATCATTGGGTTTGACATGTTGATGAAGATGTTACCCATACTGTTCTCTATGAGCCACATTGTTTCAACTAATGGACGTGTAATGGTTGGTGTTCCCTGTGAGGTCTGGACGGTTCTAGCTACTGCAACGGAATAGAACATACTGCGAGCCCATACAGTTTGGTCTCCTTCGTTGAATGGGAGGAGTAGAAAATCATCAACTGGTAATGGATAATCGGTACCATCTACGTTTTGGACGTAATTAGTTAATTGTGGGTTTTTACCATCTGAATATTCCACACCGGTTACGGTTCCCATTTGGACTAGTTTGAGATCATCGCCGACCTTCTCGATTAGTTGATTACCAGTAACTGATGCAATCTTCTCAGCTTGCTTCATCTTTCGATATAATTTGATTCGGTCGGAATACTCGTTTAGTATTCCTTCTATCTCTGGATCAGTTGCGCCAATCTTTAGCGATTCACCAGTAACTGCTGCATGGAATGATGCGACAGATATTTGCAGTTGCGGTGTCTTATTCCAGTATTCCAAGAGCTGTGCAAATGATATTTCTGGTTGTTCTTCGAGTCCCCAGGGTGATGATGTAACGGCAAAACCATTAGCCTCTTCAACTCGATTTACCGACTCTGTAATTTTTGGTAGCGGTCCAACAGGTACTGGACCGGGGTATTTCCCATCGACTCCAAAGAATCCCATTATGGATTTCTCCGTACCTTGAATAGTTCCGGTTTGGTTGTTATTTTGGTGCCGGATTTTGATAGTTTGATTTGTAAGAAATATTCACCACTACCGACCATCTCGGATTCAGATACGGCATACGACCATGTGCCGTCTCCGGCAGTTACTATATCGGCGGTCTTTTCAAATAGTGCAGCGGAAGTAAATCTTCGAAATATGTGAATTGTTAATGTGTAGCCTGTAAGGTTGAATGCAGACGTCTTATCCTTATCTGAATATATCGTTCCAGTTAGTTTTGAATCGGCAGAGTAATCGTGTTGATTCCATTCCGTTTGATCAAGTAATAGATAGGCGAAGGCCATGAATGGAATTATTCAATTTTATACAAAGAGAAGTAACTATACGGTTTCCATCAGGTAAACCACTTTCCCGCCAAGGACTGCTAGGGTTTGAATTTGGGTCCTCATCTAATCTCTGGTAGAGCGCACCCTCAAAGGACTCCCAGATTTAGATCTGCATTTTGACCCTTATAAGGGGGTCAGTATTGAAAGGGCGGTATAGCTATTACACCTTAACGGCGTAACCGCCACCCCTTTGCATATACCACAGACACATGTTGTATGCATCCACTAAATCTAATGATTCTGATTTCTTATCTAGCTGACCTCTTTGGTTCTTGGATGCACCGCGCATCTGTCTGGTTAACTCTTTGTATTTGGGATCAATCCTTACTTTGTTGGAGTCGACCCACTTGCTTGCGTTAGTAAGCATCTGTTGCCCGACTTGTCTGAAGTTTATGGAGTTGGTTGATATCTCTTCATAGAACTCTGCTTTAAGATCTGGATAAGCTGAATCGATGTAAAGATTGGAATAGTGTCGTTCATTGATTAATGCCCTGATGGCTTTGAGTGCTTCAGTTGTTGATGACATGTGGAGTTCCATACAGTCTGATAGGTATGCAATACCGTTCACCTTGTACAGGCCGACAATACCGAATCTTGACTTTTTACCATACGCCGGATCCAGTGATAGTATTGAATCATAATCGCCGAAGTCGAATGGTACAGTATACTTTTGTATGCATCGGTCTAGGGCACCCATATTGTATATGTCACCAGAGCCATACCCCCAAGACAGATTGTATTCTCTCTCAAATGATTTACTCTGTTTTGCTTTTTCAATTTCTTCAGGTGTGTAGATGCGGTCGATTCCTTTTGTGAATGGTAATGCAATAGAGAAATAACTGGTCATCATCCCTCCTCCCATAAATCATACATCATACCTTCAGGCTTGTCGGGTGTTGACCATGCTATAATCCAAGGGTCTGATTTTGCGATATATCTTTCACATATTACCCTGACCTCTTCATCATCAACCATGTTAAAGAAACAGGCTTCATCGACCTTGAAGATTTTTGGGTTTGTTAGAGAACGGGCAGCGTTGATGTTCATGGATGGGTATGACTCTATCCATGTTTGACATAGGTTGAAATTGTAAGCAGTTCCATAATCTACTAACCCGAGATGGGTCTTCATTCTTGTTATGCCTTCACGGGCTTTGCGGTGCGATGGTCCGACTAACTCGACAATTTGTGAGTCATACCATTCCTTGTTGTTCATGTTAATTACTGGCATCCATTCTGACCAGCGATGGAAGAACTCAGATATGCCCATTCCGGTCGCCTTTAGGATTTTAATCATCTTATGTTTTCGTAAGGCTGTGAATATCTCCTCCTGGTAGTCAAATAGTGGCATCTCAATACCACGTTTCAGTGGCAGTCCGATGAGGTGGGTTATGCAACAGTAATTGGTTTTGTTCTGTTTTCCCCAGTCTAACCGCTTGGCGGCGTGGGGGTGGTCGGATTCTCCGCACCAGAATGGAATAGTGTCAAAATGCTCAGTTTGTAAATAATGGCGTATGTCGAATTTCTCCGGCGATAAAAAAGCCCCTGTATAAGAAACATCAGGGGGTGGCCTCTGTTTTTTCGCATTCTGTTTAATCTGATCCTTTAGAAATTTCTTATATTCGACGCTCATTTCCCTTTCATCATTTCTAATTCCATCTTGGCCTTATCCATCGCATCCTCCTTCCCTTTGATTAACTCGTGAATGACGCGGGCGGCCGTCTCGTAGCGAATGCCCAATAGGTTAACCTTGGCCGGGTCTATCGACTTATCCATTAGTATCTTCAGGCTTATACGGTACGCGGACAAATCCTCGATTAGTGATTCACGCGTGGCCGTTACCATGATACGCGTACGCCGCGACGTCGTAACGGAAGTAATGTGAGTCGCAATATATGGCGGCCTACTAGATGAGGTGGGAGGTTGGGCGGCGCAGAAGTAGTCGTGAGATTATTAAGATTGGACAGTGTTGTTAATAACATCATGTCCATAAATATAATTCCACAAAGAATTAGATGATTGTATAATTTCATCGTCAGTCATTGCATCGATTGTTGCAATTTCATTAAGATCTTGTTCATCGATTCCCTCATATCTTGGACTCATGATCATACATCCTGAGTCTTCAACTGCTTAAGGTGTTCTTGCAGATGTTGGGATACTTTACGTAAACCTTCACGCCTTACTGCAAATGCCATATATCCTTCATAGTCAGGTGCTACCATCTTGTACTGATTCTTGTTATAGAATAATTCCAGTTGGTTAATCACCATTGCAATGTCCTCATCTTCTTCACGGATGAATTGTAAGGCCAGCACTGTCTCTTCGACGTTGTTCATTTCTTTAACTCCATACTATGCGCCTTACACCATTCTTCAATATCTCGTTTAGATAATGTTCTAACATCTTCAATATCGATTATGGTTGGTAGACGATCCATGACTAAGGTGCCACCAGGTTTCATATCTTTAATTTGGTGTGCAATAAATTCTAACCATTTGTAATTTGCATTTTCAAACACAATAATTTTCTTATGTTCAGTCATTGAAACTCCCTCGGTAGATGTTCATGCATGATTGTGTAATCTAACCATCCTTTTGATATCATCTGCCTTTCCCTTACTATGTTGATTATCATCATGCACAATTCGGCCTTACTGCATCTGCCCCATGATTTACCTTTGATTGGTGATTGGTCATTGAGGTTCATCTTCAATCTCCACAACACATTCAAAAAATTCTTCAGCCTGTTTTAATGAGGCAGTAATATCATCAAATACTGCATCCCAATACATCTCTGCAAATTTTTTACTCATGATTCACCCTCGAAATACTTTGGCCACTCCCTTACAACATCAGCACAGAGTATGCAGTCCTCACTTTGTAGGTGATCAAGCATTGCCCCCTTTTGGTCTTCTATGGATAATTGCTTATGATGTCTCACGTTGAATAATATCACTTTACCTACATTGCACAGGTCCGCAGTCTTTTTCTTTCGTTGTAGTTTTATCTTATCAGATAATTCTTTGAGTTCCTTGTCTGTGTCCCTTGCATATTTCACGCCCTTAGATGTTCCCCTCTTCACAACATTATGACAGAGACATGTGCAAGAATTACGCATACAACCAATAAGGCCACCAACACACTTTGTACAACTCCGCTCATTCTCGTGGAGTGTCTCCCTGTCCAGGTAGTACGTTTGGCTGTCTGACACGTTTTTGAGTGATGTGCCATATTCAGCAACCAGTATGATACTTTCCATTTCAGAGACTGATGCAACATGGCGTGAATCGCGTATACTCTTGATAATCTTAGCTAATTTCTCCATAAGTTCTGTACTGTAATTTTTAGACTCACCTTCCAGTTTGATGGCCAGTTGTGCAAATTCCTCAGCTAGGGGATTAACCCAGTGATGATCTTTAATGTTATTTGGTTTTAATTCTGGTGTATCTGATTTACGTGGATTTCTCTTCTTCTGCTCGTTTGTGGCAGTATCTTTCAACATCTCATACATCATCATGGCCTTGACCTTACCATCCTCACCATCAAGGAGGTCAGCGGCTAAACTCTGGACTTCGGCGTCTATTATATCCCAGTTGGCGTCACGCTCATGCTCGGTATGTTCGTATCTCCTCTTGTACTTGGAATCTAATGCCTCAGTAACTCTCCTCTTATTGCAAATACCTTCATCTTCTACAAATTTGCAAATAACACTACAAATATCACTAACATCAGGACTCTTATCCTCAAATTTTCGCATTTTCTTTAAAATATCAGTGTCTTTGGACTGAATACCCCTCTCGTATGCCTCAGCCAGTAAGATAATCTTAGATTTCTGCGTGGTTGTGGTCTCTTTAAGCTCTCTTTCGGCCTTAAGCAGATTAGGATACTCCATAATGGTTAATTATATATATTACCTTTATAAGGTGGTACGGTACAGAGTTACCTTTTACCTTAACTTTCTTTTTCTCTATATTATTGGGCAAATCTGAGTCCGCAAGTAAGTAAACCAAAAGTGTAACTATTGAAATAGTAATACGACTGGAGTGGAAACGGGGGTACAGTATATAATTCCCTCACGACGTTATAACGCCAAATCATCCTAATACAGGCATGTTCATCTGGGATACACCACCACAATTCAACTATCCTGCTCCAATCCTACAAACAGCAGAGTCAGGCGCAACGTGGTATCAGACGCACGACGGTCGTAAAGCCGCACGCGCATCAAAGGTAGTCCAGAAGGAACCATTCGACTCATATGTCTGGTATGAGATGTGTGGAGGCCAGAAATACGGCAAGATGGTCAATCAGATCATATTAGACGTTGGCACACTCGTCCATCACCACATTGAGGTATACCTATCTAACAAACCACTACCAACCTACTCCTTACCGGAGGTACAAGGCCATTTTGGCCGTATCATGCCACTACTCCAGCGTATCAACAATATTGTCTGCTTGGAGCAGATCCTATACTCACCAACTCTAGGTATTGCCGGCACCACAGACTGCATCGCAGAGTATGATGGTATCCTATCAATCATCGATTTCAAAACATCCACAAAAGTCAAATCCGAATCAGACATCAAAAACTATTTCTTACAAGCAACACTGTACGCGAGACTCTACCATGAGATGACTGGTCAATCAATCAAGCAAATTGTAATACTCATGACGGTAAATGGTGGCCAGTTCAAGCGATACATCAAATCTGTGGCATCATATGACAATCAACTCAATGAGGCTCTTACAAAATTTGAGGGGTCCAGATGATCCAGGAAATTGTCATTATCACTTCGGCAATACTTGTTGTGTTGTGTGCATTATCTCTAATGTTATCAGATGAATCATTAAGAAAATCTAGCAGTCCAAGATCAAAAAGAATAGGTTACACTTTCAGTATAATTCTACACATCTCAATAATCGCCTTACTCATGGGGTACATCCAATAATGTTATACTACATTATCCTGATGGCTGCAACCTTCCTTATTTTTTACGGAATTGGCAGAATATTATTACAAGGGACTGAAAGCAAATTCGCTTACATCTTCGGCGGTGCATCATCTATTATTTTTGGCTTCATACTACTGCTTAGTGTTGAGGGGTACATCCAATGATCCGCGGCCTCTGCAAAGCATGTTTTGGCTCCAACCTTGCACTCACATTAAATGCAGATAACGGCCAAGTGTACTGCACACCATGCACCAAGAAGAAGGTCAGCGAGTCAAAACCAATAGTATACTGTAATTGTAAAGTCTGCCCAGTCCACAATGATTTCTCAGTTCCGGGGGATGATGCGGAATGATTTCTAATATGCAAGAATATCAAAGGCAATGGTACCAACTTAACAAGAAAAAAAAGAAACACTATTTTCAACTTAACAAGGAAAAAAGAAAACAATGGTATCAACTCAATAGAGAAAAGATTTCAGAATACAATAAAAAATATTATCAACTCAACAAAGAAAAAGTAATAGGACATTATTCCAACGGTTCAATGTCTTGCGGATGTTCCGGATGTACAGAAAACCAAATTGAATTCCTAACTATTGACCATTCTAACAATGATGGTGCTCAACACCGGAAAGAAGTGAGTAGTGGTGGTACAGTATACAAATGGCTCATCAAAAATAATTTTCCAACCGGATTTCGTGTCCTCTGTTGGAATTGTAATAGCGGACGTCGACATGGTGATTGTCCACATACAAAACTAATCGGAACTGTAACGGGCGTTGTATCATGATCCACACATGGAAATTCCACATAGATGGAACAGTAGTAATTAAAAATACATACATCACAAACGACACTGGTATTTTTACCATCCCAACAACCGTGGACGTCTTGGGGGATACATCATGAAACTGACCAGAGACATGTTCCATGATTGGACAGATGGTGATGACACTGTATTTGATGATGAGTTAATCATCGAACATGATCCAAAGATTAGTAGTAAATCCATAGCTGACCAAATCCTTGCAGACCAGAAACTTCGGGAGTTAGTGAAGGCCAAGTTAAGAGATGAGACTGAATTTGTAGAAATGAGGTTGGGTAGTGAAGCCAACCAATTACATCATGTATTTGTAAAAAGGATGTTTCAAGAACTATTGGAGGAGTCCACATCATGACCTACTGGGACATCTCATCCAAGAATCATCCAGAAGAATATGGCAGTTATGACGCCGATGACGACATCATTAGGTTATGGTTAGGCGGCAAACTGGCTGAATCACAGGTAATCCGCCTCATCAACCACGAGGTCATCCACATGGTGATTGATTCCATTTACTGTGATACCACTGCACAGCAGGACCACGACATTATTGACTTCCTGGAATGCGAGGGCTATCTATGACTTGTGTAGATTACCATGACAATACTTACAAACAAAAATTATCCCACCACGGATGTTTTGTTCAAGCAGCCATTCCTGTTCTGTTTCACAGATCTTACATTCCATTCATATCACAACTTTGTAATCGTAATGGTAACTTCCTCATCAAGTCCTTCCTTCTCGATAAGCTTCCAATAATTCTTAGGAATAATTACAATTCTCTTCTGGTCTCCCATCTTACTAATCTTAGTGACAAATTCCATTGTATTCATTATACTAATAGTATACTTATTTCAATATTTAAAAGTATACTAATCATATACCACAAGTATATTATACTAGTATACCGTAAGTATACCATGACACAAAACATTACAACCATAACCCAAAATCGTCGAGCCGCTTTCTTGGCAAACATTACCAGTAAATTGGAGGCCATCAACTGATGCCTTTCACTGAACATGCAAAAATGATTTACTTTGATGTCGTTGACGGATTTGCATTCATAGAAATCACTTACGATAAAGATCAACCAGATCAAAAGTGGTTCTTCGCCAATGGTAAATGGATTGAGGAAAAATACATGAAACAAGAAACCCATTACGTGGAGGCCACCAACTAATGTCCCTAGCCCAACAAATCATAGATAGACAAGCAGAAGTTAACAACTCAGTCCGTAAGGCCAGTCCGGATTTCCTCTGGAGAATTATTAACTCGCCCAAATCATGGGACGTCGACATTGTAAGTGCCGCCGTGAGAGAGTGGGAGATACGTAAGGAATGACTGACATCACCAAGACCCAATATGAAAAAGCACAGAAGATTGTATCTGCTTACTGTAAAATTAGAAATGAGAAAGAAGAACAAACACATTTGAAAGAACTTGAAGGTTTAGTGGGACAGTGTTTCAAATTCAGAAATAGTTATGGTTCTGATGAAGGGTGGTGGTTGTATTCCAAGGCAATTAAAATCAAAGATGATAATCTTATTGTTGAAAAAATACAAAAAGATTGTGATGGTAGAATTGAGATTGAAAAAAGATCAGAGTATCTCACTTCGTTAAGTTCGGGTCATACAAAAATTACCGAAAAAGAATATCGGAAAGGAATCAATCCTATTCTAAAAGAATTTGAAACGATCAATCACATGGAGACCACATCATGACAATGTCAGCCCACCAGAAACTCGACAACATCTTCCGCATCGCCACAATGTCCGAACCACTAACAGAGCATGAGGAAACACTGCAATCTGAAATCATCTCGATAATATTGGAGCGCGAAGCATAATGGTTGCTCAAGTACCCGAATTACATGAAGAACATACTGTAACCCCAAGGGGAAAATATCAAGTGGTTGCAAACAAATGGTATTGTTTAACTAACATAGCCAACGAATTGGCCGAAGCCAACCGACTGAAACGAATTGAAATAATTCAAGATAATAGAACACTGACTGATGGTGGAATGACACTGTTGAAAAAAGAATTGGAGGACCAAGCATAATGGACTGCGATTTCTGCGAATTGGTCTTCATTGATTCCATAGACGGCCTGGCACAGAAGACAATCCATGAAATCATCTGCTGTGATTCGGAGGGGCATGACTCTTGAGGAAAAAATATACTGAAAGAATAGATCCTGTATCTGATTATTATAATATATGTGAATGTGGACATGGTTCAATTTATCATGACACACATTATCTTCCAAGATTTTGGAAAAGATCACACTGGTATGATGGAAATTGTGAAACTTGTACATGTCCTGAGTTTTATCTCGATTTGGATGATACTAATCTTAGGAAGAAAACATCATGAAACGCTGCAAACACAACATACCACTAGACGAGGAATGCACACCATGTCTCACCCGTTCTGATTTGTTATTATGCGGTTGCTCTGATGCGCCAGATTGTGGATGTTCCAGCTAATGTATATCCAAAGTTTTATTGTTATAATAATTTCTGCCGCAATGTTTGCAGTTGCATACGCCGATGATGAAGGTATGGATTACACCAAGGGGTTCGCTGATGCACACGCCAAATATTCAAACCCTGTATCATATCAGGAATCAAGTGATGGAGATTACACAACTTGGGACAACAATGACGGACAAACAATGTCAGGTGGTGGTGGTGATATGGACCCATTCGCTGGAGCACCAACAATAAACTCTGGTGATTTTGGCGGTGGTACATCTGACTTTTCACAGGGTGTTGAATCATCCATACCTGGAAGCATCAAATCTTTCATCCAAGGACTCCGAGATAAGGCATCACAATATTGGGGTTATTTCACTGGTGATCCTTACGCCATATCACGGGATGATAACATGCCATGTTCAGTAAAATGGGAATGGCAAAGTATGGCACCATCCAGGGCATGGCTCCATGATTGGTATCAACCTGGAGTTATGATTGCATCAGACCGAATACTATGTGATAATACGGTTGTGATGGGATTACAACTAGAACCAGACCGAATCGAATTCATGTTTACTGAAGACTATACTGTATTTGAGATATTAGATATGATTAATCCTAAAGGAGTAATTACACCAGACAGTACATTATGGCCACTCATTGTATTTGTGGATAACAGACAGAATGTTTTCACTCCAGAAGAGCTTGGTATTACTGAGATAAGACATGACAATTACACTCTACTGGATGATGATTCCATTGGTATAGGACAATACTATTCCAATACAAAAACTCGCATACTTGGAATACAATACCAAGCAGTAAACATGAATGATACATGGAAGCCAGCATTCGCATTAGTGCAAGGTGGTTCACCTGATTGTTCATTTACTGACATTCGTTATCTTACATCAGAACAAACATTCATCAAGGTAAGAAATGATAAACTGGGTTATGATTCTCCATTACTTGACGAGTCTTTGGAAATTTACCAGGAACTCATTGATGATTGTAATGGAACAAATAATGTAGATACTGCAATTGGGTATTCAGGTATTGCATCAATCAATCACTTCATCAAAAATTATCCAAAGGCTACAACATATTACAAGTTAGGAATTGAAGCAGACCCTACTCATTATCGGAGTATGGCTGATCTAAGTTATCTGTATCGTGACATTGGAAATCACA
>JAUZSW010833221.1:0-10939 GCA_034780735.1 Hyalogyrina grasslei
TCTCCCAATTAAATTTATCAATAATCTAAAATATTTTTTAGACACAAAAGCCCCGACCGGAACTTACTTATCACGCTCATGCGCTTCCCTTGAATGTCGTTTCATCTACGTTTCCACTTAATGAAAGTATATTAGTTATAACTTTCACAGCAGCATCTATATTGTCTGCAAAGCGGCCCGCTCCAACTTCTTGAAAAGAGTTTTTACTTTCAGGACTAACTACATAAACCATTAGATCCTCGCCACAATCATACTCAGCATTTACAAAGTACTCAACAAGACCTACTGTGTCGGATTGATTATTCTGAACACAACTGTTCATAATAATAAACCACGGAATACAAGAGTCAAAAACCTCTTTTGCCTCCTGAATTGTTGTAATATGAAGCACTTTCACGAGTGTGTTATTTACCACATGCTTTTCGACGTAATCCTCAATGCCATTCTGAGCATTAGCCCCTAAAAAGTTATTACTTTCAATAATGAGCACAATTAACACTTTCGCCTGAATACTTTCTCTTACCATTTGTTTATTTCCTCCGAGTATTGCTTTGAATATCTAATCGTAGTAACGTCCTCTTTGGCATCTGGATGTGTGCATTCGACAACCATCCTACTCCAATTGTTATTTGCCCAATGTTCGCAAGTAGTGCATTCTTTAGTAGCGACATGTGCTACATCTTGTGTCCTCTCCTTGGTTGGCATATCAAAAGGACATTCACATTCTCCACTTCTATCAAAGCTTACTTGGTAACTTTTTTTCATGATACATCCTTTTTTTAAATTAACTACCCACCTCTTCCCGCTTATAATATAAACAGCAAGGTAATTTAACTTATCTCCGAATAAAACCTCCAACAACACATTGTTAAGTCCTTATCCGGAAATAAGTTTATTAAATTTTAAAAGAACTGATTCCTCATTATATCCCTTAAAATAAATTATGTCAAATACAATAAGTAGCATGTCAATTGTAAATAATAGTATCCTACTTCATTATAAAATTAGCGTAGCCTTGCTAGAGCATAATAAAAAAACAAAAAACCACACGATTACGAACAGTTGATACTGCTACTGTTAAATCGTTGTGGTTCTTTTAATTAGTCAAAATTTTATTTCCCCTCAGGACTTATTTCAAAATTTATTTCTTCAATCCGTTTTCCTTTGCTTGGTTACTATTGATTTGTTAACCGTAGTAACATTAAAAAATTCACCCTCGAAAGAACTAAGTCCTAAATATATAAATAAAACCCTATTGTGTCAAATTTTAGATATTAACATTTCCATAAAAATAAAAAAATGCCTGACAGTTCTTGAACTGCCAGGTCTTTTTAAAATTCTCACGACTGCTTAGGACACCAGCCATAGAATTGGTAAATATATAATTCTAATAATACCAAAAGCCATTGGTAAAATTATACACACCACAAAAGAGATGACGAAAGAGTCCAACATATCACTAGAAGAATCCTCCATGTCAATAACGACAGCTCCGAGTAACCCAACAACGATCGCATATCCCACCGGAACTACACCCAAAGCCACAATAGCATTGTACATACTATAATAATGCTTCATGGCAAAAAAAACTAGAATGCACATAATTATCATCGCTAAAGCAATAAAATCGTGCAGTAATACCTGCAATTTATTTTCCATTTGTCACCTCCTCTGTTGATTTTTCCATTCCTGCAAGTTTCAGCTTCAGCGATGGTAATCTGTAAAGCATTATCCTTTCTACCGTCTCATGTAAAGCATAATCGCTACTATACCCTTCTAGTGGTATGAGCATGACATCATTAAAAATACTATGAACATCACCAAGGAAATCTTTTAAATCCTCAGGAATGGTAGTGTTGGTTTCTATATCTACTTCAATAACCGACTTCAAATTTGTCAAAGATATACGTATCCTTTCTGCTGTCATAATGCTACATTTCTCAAGATCCTTAATAATACTAGCACAACTAATCATAAATGTTGTAGGGTGGATATTATTAGACGTGGTTGTTAGCTTTATTGCAAATTTAACACTTTTGAAAACATCCTTCAGAATAATTTGCATAATTCTTTTGTTGTCTTTCAAGCTTCTTTCTTTTTGAAAGTAAAGTTTTCTGGCTAGCTCCACTTTTTTGGCATGCATTCTTAAAAAAAGCACGGCGATTATTATCACTATGACGCCTAAAAAAAATATTTTGGGCCATGTAAATACTACTGTTATTGATTCCATTTCTCTTCCTTCTCCTTGGTTTTTCCCAACCTGGGAATTAGTTTCTCCTAGCTCAAGGCGCTAATTGCCGCCACTCAATTCGTTCACGTTCAATATCACCAACGGCTTTGCAAATAGCTTGCGAGGTTTTGAGGATATCAATTTTTGAACGTTTGTCTGCAGGTTGTTTTAATTCCATAACTATGATTAACATTTGATTACTAGGCATTTTTCCATTGTTGCGCCTAGCAAGCCATTCCACTAATTTTTTAGGCTTAGTAGAAATATTCTTATCAATAGCAACAATTTGCAAGCAATGACGTCGAACAAACTTTTTAGCTGTAGATTTGCTCTTAGCAACGCTAATCTTAAGCTTCACATCAGGACCATGAAAAAAATCTCTAACCATTTCTTTAATCACCTTAGCCGATTTACTCTTCCCAGTGACAAGTAAAATTCTAGTCTTCATTTATGCCTCCTTCTTTGCAGCTGTATTGTTACACAGAACTATTTTGGATACCCAAATAATTTTTTGATGCCAGTCACAACCCTGACAAGGAGCAGTAGCAAGTGTACACTTCATTCCGACGAATGGACACTCTGTTAAAATTTTTCCATCCTTATTCACTTCATATACTATTTCCGTTACCATTATGATCTTCCTTTTTTAAATTGACTATTTTTTCCTTACAGCCTATAATATAGACTGTAAAGTAATTAAACTCATCCCCAAATAAACCCTTTTTAATAAGCCTTATTTGGAGATAAGTTTCATTAAATTGTAAAAGAACTAATACCTAACAATACTATTAAAAACAAAATATGTCAAATTATAAAATAAAAAGTATCGACGAACACAAGCAACGAATTGAACCAGCCGGAAAGCAAAAAGTTCCTATTGATTTTCATATTTCTGAAGAACTAATGCCTGACCAAGAAACCGTGGAAAAACTAATTAAAGTTGCCTCTACTGAACATGTATTTCATCACACCAATGCCCTTAGTGATATTCACCGAAAGCCAGGACGAAAGAATCCCTCTGGAACTGTAGTCGCCACTAAGAAATACTTTCTACCGCAACTCTTAGACACCGCTCCTAATTGTGGGATGAGATTAATGACTACACCTTTCAATGAAGACAATTTACCAACTGACAAAATTGATGAACTCTTTAAAGAATTAGTTGAAGTAATTCCTACCAAAACCTATGTTGGCTCCCCTGTTTCTCATCGAGCAGTTTTAGACATTTGCAAACATGGGAATAAAGCTCTCACAAAATATTTAAAAATGGACAGTGGAATGAACGAGAATTTCCTAATGGGTGGAAATATGTTTGACGACGAAGAAATTACTGACAAAGATTTATTCACTGCTCTACCACGAATGTTCTTTCGCTTCGCTCAAATTCGCCTAGGAGTTCTTGGCGCTGCCGGAAATCACTTTCTAGACTTAATGAAAGTGGGAGATATTCTAGAGGATGATATCGCCAAAAAAATGAATTTGCACAAAGGACAATACGTATTTCTACTGCACACTGGCTCCGGACTATTTGGACAATACGCTAGTTACTTTTATACACCGAAGCAAAAAGAGCACCTCAGCCAAAAAGCTATTTTTGAAATGTCTCGATTTACTTTCCTAAATGACAAAACAAAGTGGCATCGCCAACTAGAAAAAGATTTACCCAAGTGGGCAAAAAGAGATGAGTTCTACCCTATCGATAGCGAATCAGAACTTGGTAAAAATTATTTCCTAGCTCATCGAGCAGCTGGAAACCATGGCTTTGCCAATCGAACAATGCTTCAATTCCACATGGAAAAGAAAATTGAAAAAGTTCTCGGCAAGAAAAATGCCCTGGACGTTCTCTACGACATGTCCCATGTTTATATGACCAAAGAAAACCACTTTGGCGAAGATGTTATCGTTAGCCGAAGTAATACCACCAGAGCTTTTGGTCCTAAACGAATGAAGGGAACAAAGTTCGCTGACATTGGAGAACCTTTATTTATGCCCTCTTCCATGAGTACCGATGCTTATATTGGAGTTGGTACAGATGAAAATAAAGACACTTTTTTTTCAGCCGCCCATGGCACTGGTAAGGGAGTAGAAAAAACTTCCAAAGTACCAAGTAGCAAAGAAGAATTATTTGCCAAAATGAAAGACCGGGGAGTTAAATTGTACAATGCTAAATCCAGTAAAATTATAGAACAAGATGCCGGCCACTATAAAGACCCAACTATAGCTGTAGAAGGAATGGTCGCTAATAAAATTATGAAACCAGTAGCAAAAATGAAACCGGTAGCAGTTTTAATGTACTAGCAAGCGAGTAAATCCTGGCTTATAAAGTGTAGCGAAGCGAAACGCTAAGCCGGGCTTCTGACGAGCGAACCATAATAATTTTAAATTTTAAGTTTTAAATTTTAAATGAATGACAAAATTTTAAATGTTTTAATCTTGAATTTTATTACGAAATTTAAGGTTAATTTAAAAATTCAAATAAGCACATTCACAATCGAAAAATTAGAATTGGGCAAATACGGAGATTTTTATGGGGACATTAGAACCGCGATTTTTAAGTCGCAAAAAAAGAACAGTAATTAAGGCAGGCGACCCTAATGCGCCTGTTGTATTAAAAGTACTATCTACAGCCATTGAAAAGGGAAATTTTATTTTAAGAGGCGGTAAATCCTCAAGATACAACTTCCGGTTTGACTCAATTTATGGATGAACACATCCGATGTTACGAAGAGGCATGCCCAATCCTCTTCGCTCCAATTCTAATTTTTCGATTCAATCACAAGACACGCCCATTCAAAAATTTTACAATTAAATCATTCAATCAAAATTGAATTAAAATTGAATTAAAATTTACAAATTACAAATTAAAATTAATTTACTATGCTAACCCTCTACAACACTCTTACAAACAAAAAAGAACAATTTAAATCCCTGCACAAAGGCAAAGTAAACATGTACTCTTGTGGTCCAACTGTTTACGACTATGCCCACATTGGAAACTTTTCAACCTATATAATGGCTGATATTCTTAAAAGAACCTTAGAATTTGATGGTTACGAAGTCAAACAAATTATGAATATTACCGATGTTGGACATTTGACTGATGATGATATAAACCAAGGAGACAGTGGCGATGATAAAATGCTAAAAGCGATGCAACGTGAGGCAGAGAAAGGCATTAAAAAAACTCCAGAAAGTATTGCTAGATTTTACACAGAAGCTTTTATGGGAGATGTGGAAAGACTAAATTTTGAGAAAGCAGCCTTTTACCCTCGAGCCACCGCCCATGTTCCCCAGATGATTAAAATTATTGAAGCTCTAATTAAAAAAGGATACGCCTATGAAAAAAATGGTAATGTTTTTTATGACGTAGATAAATTTGAAAACTATGGAAAATTATCTAATAAAAAATTAGACGAACTTAAACACGGCGCTCGTCTAGAAAAACATCCAGACAAAAAACATGGCTACGACTTTGCTCTCTGGCTCAGAGCCCCTAAAGAACACATCTTAAAATGGGACAGTCCCTGGGGCAAAGGTTATCCTGGTTGGCATATCGAATGTACTGCTATGAGTATGGAATACCTAGGAGAGACTTTAGATATTCACACTGGTGCTGAAGATAATATTTTTCCTCATCACGAGAATGAAATAACTCAATCAGAAAGTTTTACTGGCAAGCCTTTCGCTTCTTACTGGATTCATCGAAGATTTCTTTTAGTTGACGGCAAAAAAATGTCAAAATCAAAAGGAAATTTCTATAAATTACAGGACGTAATAGACCGTGATTATTCACCAATGGCTTTTCGTCTCTTGATTTTAAGCGCCCACTACCAGTCCAATATTAACTTCACCTGGACAGGAATGGATCAAGCCACAAAAAACCTAGAAACCATTACTAACTTTATTCAAAAAATATCCGCACTAGCTTCCGCCGAAGAAGCTCCTGTTAAATCAGACTTTAATATTCAAATTGGAGATATCACACCAAATCATTGTTTAGAAAAGTTTTCTCTAGCAGTAAATGATGACCTAAATACACCTCTGGCCCTAAGTATTGTTTATAGATTTATTTCCGTAGTAAATAAAGTTGATGACTTAAGTCAAGAACAAATTGCAGCGATTTTAGCTTTCTGGAAAAAAATCAATTCAGTTCTCGGATTGAAGCTAGATTTAACTAAAAAAGAAACACCCATTCCCGCCGAAATAACAGCCCTGGCAGAAAAAAGAAATATTGCTAGGAATAATAAAGACTTTGCTTTATCAGATAAGCTAAGAGATGAAGTTACTGCTAAGGGTTATTCCATTGAAGATACCTCCGCTGGCGTAGAAATTAAAAAACTTTAAACTTAAACCGTTGACCAGCCAGCCTACGCAATCTCAATGCGCAATCCACCAACAAAAAGGAGCTTCCTAAACGAAGCTCCTTAAAAATACTCTACTTTACATTATCCACCAGTCTGCGGTACCCGCTACGCCCATCATCATCATTACTCCTATCATAATGGCAAAAAATATAATCATAAGCGGTATTTGTATCATCATTTGAGCAACAAACATATAACCCAACACAGAAAAGGCTCTTTTTAAAAAGCTATCAGAATTTAGCCAACCTTTGTAGCTATAAGTATCCACTGTTTTCTTTATTTCTTTTTTCTTTGGCATTTTATTTTTTATTTAATTATTGAGCAAGTCTTTACACTCATGATACCACTCTCAAGTTGATTAATCAACACTATCTACCATGATTCCAGCGCTCCAGTCTCAAAAAATATTGTTTAATAAAAAAAACCGAGTAGAGAATAATATTACTCTCTACTCAATCCGCCTCTATTTAGGCTATTTTTTGTCTTCCTTAATATTGTTTTTTGCAGTAGTATTACTTTCTGCGACAACCTTTATCAGCAATATCAAAAGAGTAAGTGCAAAAAGCACTGCTACTAAATACATTATTAATGGCAAACTCAATAACAGTATTAAGATGCAATACCCTGGTGCTATCTTAGCCACAGTTATTAAAATCCATACATCAAAACTAATCATAAAAACTGCTGCCAGTACTTTTCTCCAGACCATAATCTTATAAGAATTATATGGCTCTATAGTACCTATTTCATGGGTAAGATAAATGTTCACAACTACCCATAGACTCTCTAAAAAATACAAATAATAATTCCAAGGAGAAATTAAAACAAACAGCTCTACCAACACAAGTGTTCCAAAAACAGAGAATAACATTCAATCTCCTCCCTAAATTATAGTTTAAAAAAATAATGTACATTTCAATTAGAAAAATATATCATACCTCATTATTACTTCTTTGTCAATTCATTTAAACTAGACTTTTTACATTTCTTTTCTCCCCTCAAGGGCTGAAGAAATTGTTACTTCATCTGCGTATTCAATATCACCACCAGTTGGCATCCCTCTGCCCAGTCTGGTAATTTTGATATCTAAATCTTTAAGAATTCGCACCAAATACAAAGCAGTGGTATCACCATCAGTAGTTGGGTTTGTTGCTATAATAATTTCTTTTATATCCTCATCTTTTATTCTCTGGGTAAGATGATCAAAATTCAATCTCTTAATTTCTTCTTCGCTCATCACACTCAAACTACCCCCTAGAACGTAATACAATCCATTATAAGCCTTTGTTTTCTCAATTGATATTACATCCAATGGGTCTTCCGCAACACAGATAGTCTGCCTGTCTCGTTGCATACTAGCACAAATTACACATTTCCCACCCTGCTCAGCAATGTGATGACACTCTCGGCAAAAATTCAGATTATTAACTAGTTCTGTTAAATCCTTTGCAAATGCTTCTACCTGAGACTTGTCCTGTTTAAACAAATGCAAAACCAACCTCTCGGCCATTTTTGGACCAACAGAGGGTAAGTTCGTAAAATGTTCTATTAATTTTTGAAAAGTTTTTGGAAACACTGGAATAATTAAAAATTAATAATTAAAAATGAAAAATAACTACCACAAATCTATCTAAAGAAATATTAAAATCAAAAAATTAGAATACGCCTCCTTTTTTGCCCAATTCTAATTTTTTGATTGTTAAAGTTCTTATAAATAACCTCCAAATAGCAATTTTCGAATTTATCCTTCAGTCAAAATTGACAAACACACTATTCATAAATTTGTAATCGATTCGTAGATTTTTAACTCCCGCTTAGGGATGTCGCGGTGAGTTTATGCTTCTCCAAAACCGTCGTCATCTGGCTGATGTTGAGTATCAAGAGATTTAAATGATGCATAAATTTCATCAAAATATAAATTTACTCTTCCCACTGGACCATTTCTATGTTTAGCCACATGCACTTCCACAATATTTGTATTTTCGGTATCTGGGTTTTCACGATCCTCTCTATACAAAAACATCACCACATCAGCATCCTGCTCAATAGAACCAGATTCTCTCAAATCAGAAAGTTTAGGAATTTGAGGACTACGACTTTCCACGGCACGAGACAGCTGGGACAAAGCAATAATTGGCACATTTAATTCTTTAGCCAAGTTTTTCAATCCACGAGATATTTCAGAAATCTCATTCACTCGACTATCACTATTATTATTACCCCTACCTTCCATCAATTGTAAATAATCTATTACCAGCAATCCCAAACCATGCTCCGCCTGAAATCGTCGAGCAATTGCCCTCATTTCCATAATATTTGCCGTCGCTGAATCATCAATATAAATTGGGGCTTCTGATAATACGCCCATGGAGTCACCTATCTTCTGAAAGTCATCTTCTTCTTCACTTAAATTACCAGTTCTTAACCCCCAAAGATTAACCCGAGCCTCAGCCGCTAACATTCTATCAACCAACTGATCCGAGGACATCTCCAAAGAAAAAATCATTACCGACTCTTTAGTTTTAATTGCTGCTTTACGAGCTATATCCAAAGCAAAAGAAGTTTTACCAATTGACGGTCTGGCTGCTAAAATAATAAGATCTGATTTTTGAAATCCAGAGAGTATTTTATCTAAGTCTGGAAATCCGGACTCTATCCCCCTAAACTTATCCTTATTTTGATGGATTTCTTCTATCCTTTCAAAAGCCGCCTCCAACATATCACTCATCGAAGAAAAGCCCTGCTTTACAGTTCCCTGGGATACCGCAAATAATTTTTTCTCCGCATGGTCCATTATTTCGTCCACCGGCATTTCTTCATCGTAACCCATCTGTACTAAGTCTGAAGCCGTCTGAATAAGCCTTCTTAGGTTTGCCTTATTCTTAACAATTTTTGCATAGGAAGCAACATTAGAAGCAGTTGGCACACTATTTATCAATTCTGTTAATCGCCCTCTTCCTCCAACTCGTTTCAAAATTTTCTGCTCCTTTAATTTTGCAGAAATATTTATAATATCCATCGGAGACTGCTCACTATACAACTCTATTGCTGCACCATAAATAGCTCCATTATTTTCATCATAAAAATCTTCTGGATACAAAATGTCTGCCACTTTTACAATAGCATCCTTGTCCAACATTAGGGATCCAATGACAGATTCTTCCGCCTCAATATTATGAGGTGGGATTTTTAAAGATTCTTTTTTATACAAAGAAGTCTTAGCACTTGATGTTGGTGCCATCACTTCAGAAGAAATATTTTCCGATACATCCTCCTGAGTTATTTCAGGAACATCTTTTTGGACATTTCCTTGGTCTTCTTTTTTATTATTGTCCTCAACTTTTTTACTCACCTTTACTGTCATACTTTTATTTTTCCTTAACGTTTCTACTGATTAAGTATACCCCATCTTTCCCTTTATAACAACAAAACTTATTGACAAGTTATCCCTAGTTTTATCCTTCACAACCATGATGTTTTTTGTATTTTTCCTCATGCCCTATATCTTTAACCCAACCTGGTATCGCACAACTACCTGGTGACCAATCGCTCTCTTTTATCACAGTACTACTATTAAAATCATCAGACACAATTCCTTCTTTATTCTTTTTTAATAAATTAGACTGTCCCACTAAAACAATTACAACCAAAAATAAAACTGTAACCATTATTTGTCTAAAAGTAATTTTTTGAATAGACTCTCTTTTTTTTATCTCGCAACTTCCCCCAGGACACAGCTCTGCTTTATCTTTGTTAAATTTATTATACATTTTACATCCTAAACAGATTCCAAAAGATGTTTCAAGAAATAATAACAATAAACAAATCACGCAAATCAACAAATTGACTGGTCCCATTATATTATTTATCACAGCAAGAAAAAACATTATTACAGCTAAACCAAAGCCTAATGCCCAGGCAAATCTCTTTTGTGGCGCACCCACATACTCTGGCTCTTGATTATTCACAACAAATCTACCTAATATTAAACTTGGAGCATATCTTGGATTCACAAAAATTCTTATAAAAAAATCTATCAAAAAAGCAACCACAAAAAGTTTAGTTGGATAAAAATCTCCCGTAAACCAAGCGCTAGTAAATGCCAGCATTGCGAAAAAAAACAAAATACCCGCCCCCGCTCTAACTTCTCGTTCATTAAGCACCCTTACCTCAAAACCCTTAACCTTCTCACCGAAATTAAATATATTATTACTCATATTTTTTATTTTATTACTTGTTACTCTTTATTTATTAATTGTGCAATTTTACGAGATTGTTGGTGACAGACAGCCACCGCAAGTGCATCCGCAGCATCATCTGGCTTAGGAATGTCTTTTAATTTTAA
>JAUZSW010835443.1:0-10925 GCA_034780735.1 Hyalogyrina grasslei
GAACTAGAAAAATTCTCAAATTTTGTAATTTTCCAAACCGAAACGGGCAAGGTCAATGTCGATGTATGTGTTCAAGATGAAACAGTTTGGCTTACGCAAAAGACAATGGGAAAGCTGTTTGGAGTAGAAAGCCATACCATTACTTATCATTTAAAAGAGATCTACAAAACCGGTGAACTTGACGAAAAAACAACTACTCGAAAAATTCGAGCAGTTCAAACAGAAGGGAAAAGAAAGGTAACGAGAAATCTTGATTTTTATAATCTTGATACTATTATATCCGTTGGTTATCGTGTAAATTCATATCAGGCAACTCAATTTAGGAGAGGAGCTTAATCAAATAGTTTCTGGTTATCTTGATTTGGCAGAGCTTCGAGCTAAAAGACATATTATCACAAATATGGATGAATGGGTGAGTTTGCTTAATGATTTTTTGAAGTTGGCTCAATATCCTATTTTAGCCCATAAAGGAAAAGTATCAGCATTAGAAGCAAAGTTAAAAGCAGAACTGGAGTTTGAAAAATATCGAATCAATCAAGATAAAAATTATATTTCTGATTTTGATAAAGAGATTAAACGAATAACAGGTGCTAAAGGTGAATAATTGGCTACGCCAAGACTTTTTAAAACAGGCTGAACAAGATTGTCAGGATTTTTTGATAAATACAATTCACCTTTCAACCTTGACAAGCCAATAAAGATAATTATAGTAGAATAGTTGGGTTGATCTTTCTACTATAAAATTAACATATTCGGCATCCAATTTTAAGGATGATATATAGATCTATATAATAACTTGTTAGGCAAAAAGAAAAGGAAAAATTATGACAACAATTGAATGGACAAAAGAAGCAACGGTTACCACCAGCAATAAACGAAGTAAGATTTTTATTGCTAAGTATCCGTTAATGAATAAATGCTATATTATTTAGTTTCAAAGGTTGTTGTTTATGATTTTTATGCTATACTTTTACATGGATAAAATTTTAAATATAAAAACTAAATTTGATAAAATAAAACATTCATTAAACGAATGTTCGCGCAGACTTTGGGTTGCAAGCGAAGCAAGTGCTATTGGTCGAGGTGGAGTAGCTATCGTGTTCCAAGCAACAGGTGTAGCCAGGACTACAATTTCAAGAGGTATAATAGAGTTAAAAGCGGGCAAGTCTATACCAGCAGGCAAAATCAGAAAAACCGGTGGAGGTCGTAAAAAGCTTGAAGATACACATGGAGATTTATTGTCAAAAATAGAAAAACTAGTTGCCCCAGAAACTCGTGGCGACCCTGAGTCACCTTTACGCTGGACGACAAAAAGCACGAGGAATATATCGAATGCCTTAAAGAATGATGGGATTTCAATAAGCCATGTTAAAGTTGCAAGTATTCTAAAATCAATAGGATACAGTCTTCAGTCAACTCGAAAAATAAATGAAGGGAAATCGCATCCAGACCGTGATCAGCAATTTAATTATATAAACACACAGACAATTGAATTTCAAAATCAAGGATTGCCGGTTATTTCTATTGATGCCAAAAAGAAAGAACTAATAGGTAACTTTACAAACAGTGGAAAAGAATATCAGCCATCCGGTAAACCTGAAAAGGTAAATGTTTATGACTTTCCATCCTTTGCGACAGGAAAAGCCACGCCTTACGGTATTTACGATATTACTTATAATGCAGGATGGGTGAATGTAGGGATTAGTAAAGATACTGCTCAATTTGCAGTTTCGGCAATTAGAAGCTGGTGGCTGGAGATGGGAATAAAAATGTACCCTGGAGCTAAAAAAATCCTCATTCATGCAGATGGTGGCGGAAGCAACGGAAGTCGCAATCGTTTATGGAAGCGTGAATTGCAGTTATTTTGTACAGATTATAATCTTGAAGTAACTGTTAGCCATTTTCCGCCAGGAACAAGTAAATGGAACAAGATAGAGCATAGACTGTTTTCGCAGATTACCAAAAACTGGCGCGGTAAACCGCTTGAATCAATTGAGGTTATTGTTAGTCTGATTGGCTCTACATCGACTAGCAAAGGCTTGACAGTAAAAGCAACTCTTGATTCAAATGAATATGAAAGCGGAATAAAAATAACTGATGAAGAATTGAGTAAGATTAACATAATTCGCCATGCCTTTCACGGCAATGACTGGAATTATACAATAAGACCCAAGATATAGCGATTATTTAATTACAGATACTATCAATAGAGGAGGCGTTCTCAGTTGTGTAAATTATTCAGGCACAATTTTGAGTAATAGTAAAATAACTGGTCAATTAGTTGTCAATGGTGGTATCATAATATGTGAAGATAGTATGCCACGGACGATTGACGATTCTAATGCAGAGATTATTCTCACTGGAAACGCTAATCTAAGTAGAGCCATGTTCCAACTCAATAACGGTGCAAGCGTCACCATCCGTGGAGTTAAAAATGATGCTGGATATATTAATATTAAGGATAATGGTGTGCTTAATTATGATCTTACCAGATTTACTACACCTAACCATAGTGCAATGCTGACAAGCAGTGAATCTGTGAAGGCAAATAATATAACGGTTACGGTTGATACTGTAAACAATGCACCAGGGGTCTATAAACTGGCAGATAATGCATCGCTGTTTGATGAAACAATTACCGTTTATAATAATAGTACATTGCTTGGAGATATTACGATTGACTCCCCGTTTATCAATCGCGATAAATTTGTTTGTGCATTAAATATCGTTAACGACACACTGACTTTTATGACTGGATTTGATAAAACTGCACCTAAAATTACAGATCAATTAATTGCACGTACGAAAGGGCATCGCGCATTTTTAAGCTGGGCAACCAGCAGTGATAATTTGTCAGGCACGGCATTCTACACTGTTGAATATGCTGCTAATAATTTATTCAGCGATGCTGTCAGTCATACTGTACCCTCAACTGATTTCAAATTCACGGCACTTAATGGCACCTACTACTGGCGCGTAAAAGCGATTGACCGAACAAATAATATTTCATTATGGAGTGAAATTCAAAGCGTGACTATTGATGCAACATCACACAGTAGCAGTGATTTTAATAGTGATGGGTATAGTGATTTGCTGTTTAGAAATCATGATAATGGTATAGTCTGGAGCTGGTCCAAGGGAAACAGCAATGAATGGCAGTCACTTGGGAATGCCGGTGTTGCCAACTGGGAATTCATAGCAAATGCCGATTTTTCTGGCAACGGTACTGATGATATTCTCTGGCAGAATAGAGTCAGCGGCGCTGTTGGTATTTGGGAAAATGGACAAAGTTCATCATGGAATGGGTTTGGACTCGCTTCTCGTGCTGACTGGCAAATTGCAGGTACTGGCGATATTACCGGTAATGGGACCGATGATATTATCTGGCGAAATCTCCACACCGGCTATACCGGAACATGGGAAAGTGGGCAAATATGGCAGGGATTAGGGGCGGTTGGAATTGACTGGAAATTTGCTGGGACAGGCGATTTTAACGGCGATGGGACAGATAATATTTTATGGCGCAATCAAAATTCAGGGCTGACTGGCACCTGGAATAATGGCAATGAATGGCATGAGTTAGGTAGTGTTTCTACAGCTTGGGAGATTGAAGGTACTGGAGACTTTAACGGTAATGGTTCTGATGATATTTTGTGGCGAAACAATAATAGTGGACAAGTCGGAATTTGGGAAAGTGGACAAAGCAACAACTGGCAATCACGTGGTATCGTGCCAAATGACTGGCAAATTGCTGGCTTTGGTGATTTCAATGGTAACAGTACTGCTGATATTGTCTGGCACAATCAGCTTACTGGAGATGTAGGAATCTGGGAAAGTAGTACTGATTGGCAATCACTGGGTAATATCTCTGCTGATTGGCAGATATGTAATGGTTAAAAAAGCTCTAATGGTTAGATTAACTGCATTAAAAATAAGAAAAAGAGTTAAAAAAAGTAGAAAACTTTAGTTAGACTGAAATAATCCTAAGATTGTGCTTGTATTGTTGGGTCTCACGATTATATTTTCATAATAGCTTTGTCTTTTGGAAAATAAACTAAAACCAGCCCTTTATGGGTATAAATTTAGAGGATTAGATTTATGAAATCTTTCAAGTTTACTGTTAAAAATTTACTGTTATTGAGTATACTATTGTTTACAACATCAACTTTTGCAGGCTTTTGGGAATGGTCAACACCATACCAGGGACCACATAAGGATATTATTACTTTGGTAATTACCGCGAATTACGCTAAACCAGTGATGATTGCCCAGTTGATCCAGCATGAAAACCGCCAGCCATTTATCTTGCTACCGAAAAAAGGTGGAGATAAAATATTTTTCTGGCCAGCTGGTAGAAAAAATTTGGCACTGGAGATCAGAGAGAAAAATCTTGCTCGCTTTATCAAATTTATTGCACCTAAACAGGTTATTGTCTTAGGCGATAAACGCTACGTCGCCCAAAAATATCTTAAAATGATTGATGAAAATATTACTACTGTAATTATTCAGAATGCTAGTTGGGAAAGAGGAGCAATCACTATTCAGAAGTTACTTAAATTAAACAATCTTTATCGTGATTTTAAACGTTTGAATGATGAAGCCAAAGGGGGTCTTTACAAACCAACCCCAAGAAGAGAACCAATTGCCCAAGATGCAGTATTACAACAAGATGAAGAGGTTATTGCGGTTGATATTGATGATGATGCCAGCAATGTTAATGTTGAGACGGTAAAACCTGATGTTGAAGAAAAGGTTCTTCCTGAAAATATTGCACCTAATGCTCCAGTTGCCGACAAGGTAACGGTTGATGTTAAAGAACCTGAAATTAAGGCTCCTAAATCTGGACCGGTATTGATTGAAGAATAATCGTCCGGTAAATTTTATTTGATAACTAAAAACTGAGCCCTGTTTTTTACCACAGGGCATTATTGAAACCATAATATGTTAAATTTTTATTATATCGCTAAAAATACTTTTCGTGAATCGCTCAGAGAGCCGATTTTTTTCATCCTTCTCGTTACAGCATTAGTATTGATCGGTCACTTCCCTTCAATGTCACTATTTGTCTTTAGAGAACAGATAAAACTAGTCATTGACAGCGCAATGGCGACAACCTTAGTTTTCGGCCTGTTTGCAGCCGTGCTTTGTGCCAGCCATACTGTGTCACGTGAAATGCGGAACGGCACGGCTCTCCTCCTGCTCTCCAAGCCGGTCTATCGCTCCAGTTTTATCTTAGCTAAAATTGCTGGAATCATTGCAGCCCTCATAGTCTTTGTTTTCATCTGCAACTCTGCGACAATAACGGCAATCATTATTGCTAAAGATCAGTTTAATATGAATATGACAGCCTATTATCTATTCTTTGCGGTAATTGCTGGCTCGGCAATCTTTGGTTTAATTGCTAATTATATGCAGGGAAAGTCATTTGCATCAAATAGTATTATGGCGATGCTGGTAACCGTTCCAGCCATAACATTGGTCTTGGCGCTAACCAATCAACATGTGGATATTCCATTTAAAGCCCTAATCCCCGCCCTACTTTTACTCTTTATGGCAGTAGCAACAATGGGCACAATTACTGTGGCGATTGCCAGTCGACTTGATATGGTCGCCAATCTATCGATTTGTACAGTTATTTTTTTCCTTGGGTTGATTTCTAGCTATCTATTCAATCATCAGTTTGACTCGCAATTTATCAATTTTATCAATCGTGGACTTTACGCTATATTACCTAATTGGCAGTTTTTCTGGCTTGCTGATGCTTTGGCATCACAGCAACAAATTCCTGCAACTTATGTTGCTTGGACGCTACTCTACACTCTGCTTTACATGCTACTCTGTAGTATTTGGGCAATTGTGATGTTCCAGAACCTCGAACTGGCCAAAGACGGCACTAATTAGGTTACTTATGAAATTATCATTTTTTAATACCATGAACCGCCGTCAAGAAGCTTTTACTCCATTGAACGGTAACAAGGTTGGCATGTATACCTGCGGGCCAACGGTCTATAACTTTGCTCATATCGGCAACTTCCGCGCTTATATCTTTGAAGATCTATTGCGTCGCGTTATTAAATATGCTGGCTATGAGATGTTTCAGATTATGAATCTGACTGATGTTGATGACAAGACAATTCGTGATTCTCAAGTCGCAAAAAAAAGCCTTAACGACTTTACTGCCATCTATAAGCAGGCATTCTTTGATGATTTAACTGAACTGAATATTGAACCGGCAGAAGTATACCCCGCGGCCACTGAACATATTAGTGAAATGATCGAATTGATCCAAACTTTGCTAGATAAAGAGTTTGCCTATCAAGCAGATGACGGTTCGGTCTACTTTTCAATTGCCAAATTTCCCGAATATGGCAAATTGGCAAAAATTGATCTCGAAAATCAACGTTCAGGTGTTAGAATTAAAAATGATGAATATGCCAAAGACTCGGTCGCTGATTTCGCACTGTGGAAAGCATGGGACAAAGCGGATGGTGATGTCTATTGGGATAGTCCATGGGGTAAAGGTCGCCCTGGTTGGCATATTGAATGTAGCGCCATGAGTATGAAATATCTTGGGAAAACATTTGATATTCATACTGGCGGGATTGATAATATGTTTCCACATCATGAAGATGAAATTGCTCAAAGTGAATCAGCTAACGATTGCCGTTACGTCAATTATTGGCTACATTGCGCTCATCTGATCGTTGATGGCGATAAAATGTCTAAATCTGCTGGAAATTTCTTTACTTTGCGTGATTTGAAAGAGCAAGGCTTTTCTGGTCGTGAAATACGCTGGGTATTACTTGGCACTCACTACCGGAAAAAACTTAATTTTACTATCGACTTCTGTGAACAAGCCAAGACCACATTAAAGAAATTTAACGACTTCTTTGATCGCCTGCGAGAAATTACCCAAACAGCCGGCAACGATGCAACAGCAATGGTTAAAAATGCTAAAAATAGCTTTAGTGAAGCACTTGGTGACGATCTTAATATCTCAAAAGCTCTAGCGGCTATTTTTGCCTTACAGCGTGAGACAAATATTCTCCTTGACGCTAATGCTTTAAGTCAAACTGGAGCTGAAACAGTACTTGAACAATTTCGTGATTTTGATCGTATCTTTAATCTCTTTGAAGTTGACAGTTCAGTAAATGAATTTCCTGCTGAAGTTGTTGAGTTAGCGGAAAAACGTCAGCAAGCCCGTCAGGAACGAGATTTTGCCGCCTCCGATGCTTTACGTGATGAAATTGCCACTCTTGGCTGGACTATTGAAGACGGCCCAGACGGTTATCGCCTCCGTCATAATTTCTAATTTCTAATTCGTAATTCGTAATTTGATTGCTCTCATCGAGAGCTAACCCTACTGGCACATAGTTTATCGTAAATAACGCTGGAAAATCCGCTAATTGATGATTCGCTCTGGCGTTCCGTCAATCTCTGCGGCTTTGCCTCCGTCATAATTCGTAATTCGTAATTTGATTGCTCTCATCGAGAGCTAACCCTACTGGCACTGACGCAGAATTTATGGTGCAAGGTTGGGCATATAGACCTGATTGGCTCGCATTTGCTGAAGATCAATAGTATTGATTTTAATATTTATTAAATGACCAAAATTAATCTTTAATTGATCAATTTCACGGCGTCGGCCCATGACATTTGAAGTCAAAGTATAAAAGCTCTCATTATAATCACTTGAACTCTGTACCAAATCTGCCGCGTCAAGGAACATTGAACCAAGGTTATCGGTAAAATTATTTCTTACCCCTGCCGGCAGCGCATTGATTGCTAGATAATTGTAGGTTCCATTTGCTTCACCTTGAGAATATTCTCCACTGGTTATTTGTTGATTGAAAGTAGTGTCAGCATCATTATCGGCAACGGCAATAATTTGATCGTTTGCCGTAAAAGGTAGATTTGTCACT
Organism: Hyalogyrina grasslei; assembly: GCA_034780735.1. NCBI lineage: Eukaryota > Metazoa > Mollusca > Gastropoda > Hyalogyrinidae > Hyalogyrina > Hyalogyrina grasslei. The sequence goes on from JAUZSW010835443.1 coordinate 7,923, forward strand.
ACCGTGTCGCCGATGGTATAATCGCCATAATCCCAAGAATAGATTGATGACCCTGCACCGCTGATAGCAACTCCATTACGCGAGCTATATTCAGCATTATTCTTAGCGCCAAGATAGATTTTTATATTTGAAATACTTAAACCGGCCATAAATATAACTCCCAAAAATACTACCATTATGGCAATCAGTCCAATACACATTTCTGCGATTGCTTGACCGCGTTCAGCTTTATGTTGTAGGTTTAATATTTGATTATAATTCATAATTTCAAGCTCATATTAATTAAAGTCTAGATGGGCCAACCCGAGTATTTGGCGGTGGGCCTGGCCCTGGGCCGCCCGGCATCCAATTACAGATCGCCTGATCGTTGATTATCAAATTGCCATGTCGATTGCGCATGATTACTTTGCCTTGAAAAGAATAGGTGACATTCCACCCATCCTGTTTCCTTACAATCTCATTAGATGGATTTTCTGGGTCATAATCAGGGTCAGTAGTAATATAGGCCTGTTGTAGCCAACCAGCACCATTCGGATTGTTGAATTCATCATATTTATAATCATTGCCATAATACTCTGCATCATCATGAATGGATGCAGGATCATAATCATGATTATAACCGGATTTTCTGAAAGATGGCGTATCGAGTAGCTGCAAAGCCACAAGGCAACTTTCTGTTCCTGCCGGTGGCGCTGAACCAGGATTATACAAATCATCAATCGTTGAGAGCCAGATCAGAAATCGTTCAAGTAGTGAAAATTCTCCCCGCATAGGGCGATATGCCTGAATAGAGCTCGGTACTAATGCAACATCAGTAAACATTGGTAGAATAATTCCAGTAGTACAAGGCGGAGCATCATTTACCGAGCCGATAATTTTAGCTAATGCCCCTCCGGGTTGCATATCATGAACGGAATCATTGCCAACTTTGACACTTTTAGTTCTGGTATCGCGGATCATATTATTACGCAGTGCCAATTGGGCTTTGGTCAATTTATCTGCAGTAATATTACTCGGACGTGCCATAGTTGTCGCATAATGATTAAGCATCGTCATATTTTGGTACCCTTCAGCATAGGCTAGAGCACCTCCATAAAGAAAACTATTTTTCAAATTAGCACGCAAAAAATTACGCCTATCCCAGACGGAAGTATCTGGTCCATTATAATTTGCATTATCCTGAAACCACGAACTATCATAGATGCACCAAGTAACATTACGCATCTTAGCCCAATTTACAACATTCATGCCACGATCTGAAGCTAAGCGGCTAATTTCATCTTCTGCTAAGTCATAGGTACGTTCTCTTGAATACGCCGCACCAGTATAACGAATGCGTAGCGTATATATTTCACTCTCATTTGGAAAGTTGGTATTACTAAATTCAACATTCCACCACTTTCCAGTCCAATATGATTCAGGGTATTTGACTAATCTATTAAGGGTTCTATTACACCATAAACGGCGATTAACTGCACTATAGAGACTAGCATCAGTTAACCAGCGCGGATCAACACCTTCAATCCCCGGGAAACGACCATTAGGCCGAATTGCCATGCCGTGTTCAAGAATAGCTGTTAGCATGCTAATATATGGAATGCGCCAACGATAGCCTTTGATATATTCGGGAACCTCTTCGGTATAACGTGGGTCAATAGCCACTTTTTCAATATATTGGAAGGTTTCAGTAGTTAGTTGACTATTTGTTGTCATCCCATTATTCTTTGCGGCCTGTTGGGCGGCACCAAGACCAATTAATGGACCGATAAATGAGATTCTTGCCTGCATTTCAGTAATAGCGTCCGAGGCAGAAGCGATTTCAGCATTAGCTCGCTCTTCGGCGGTTAAATCAGGATTACTTGGCGTAACTTCAACGCCTAAATCCATCAGCATATCACACGCTTTGACTAAATTGAGTTCACCAATTAGGTTCAGACTCTCTTTTTGCCATTTTGCAGCAGTTAAAGCTGCTGCCTGTTCGCCAGTTTCTAATTTCATTTTACCCCGCACAATAGTCTGCAGGTCGAACATAAACAAAATAGCCAAAGTGAGAATTAACATAACAATGATTATTAAAATCAATACTTGCCCCTGTTCACTCGAATTCGATTGCTGTTCACGTATTGGAATATAATTTTTTGTGGCTGCTTTCATCTATTCATCCAGGTAAAGTTTAGCGTAGTTATACATGGTCGCTGTTCCAGCAGGAATATTTACTCGTTCAACATATAAAAAAGCTGAAAATGCCTCATGGAGCAGTGGCATATTTTGAACCGAGACATTAGCATTTATATATTCAGCAGCTGTATCACCACGCGAGACATTGATATAAGGGGTTGTTGGATTACGATTATCTGGTTCCCAGTATTCGAAATCAACCCCGTACATTCCAGCATCTGAATACATCATATAATCGGCTGCCCGTTCCGAAAGATCATAACGAGAATATGGTGCCAATGCTGGCACATTTGATTCATCAGCCCCACTGACACCAGTAAGTGCAACATGTGCCGCTCGGGTAACAATTCCGTGATTATAGCCCAATGCTCCACCTTTGGCGGCATAAAATGACGAATATTCACAGAGCATCTTCGTCACCGACCAATGGAATATCTGGAGCAGACTAAAAAGGATTAGACAAATTATCAACATGCAGAAGAATGATTCAACCATTGTTCCGCCATATTCACCTTTGCGTTTTTTTTCTGAATATGTCATCTATAAGCTCTGATTACTGAAATTTTAACTTTAATGCTACTACTCAGGTCTACGGTCTTCGGTCAACAGTCTTCAGTTTTATTGCCGATGACCGACGACCGTAGACTCTGATAATCACTATATACTTGTTCATAAACTAACTATCACTACTCATATATGGTGGTGAGCAGTAACACTTTAATGCATATATTTATCTAATAGGAATTTATATTTTAACTAGTAGTTTGCGACATCCTGGCGCAAGACCCTCGATCTCCCAAAAGGGAGATCATTGCCAATGCGCCT
>JAUZSW010836554.1:0-10916 GCA_034780735.1 Hyalogyrina grasslei
TATTCACCGGAGAAGAGCATTGTGTATTCTGTGGGGAGGAATCTGACGGATGAGGTGGGCTCCTCGATGATGCCGGATGGGAAAGTGGAGGGCGAGACGGGGTGGCGGCACAAAAATGCTGAGGATCTTGTCTTTGGAATCATGGCGCGATAAAGCGCATCGTGGGGATGGGGGAAAAGATTTATTATTTTTTGTATTGCTTTGTAGAAACACAAAATCGGAAGATTAACGATGACTGGGCGATGAACCGGCGTGGCGCTTGTTCTGGGGTCTGGCACAAAGGAGGATACGATGGTCTTAGGAATTGAAAGTCCAGGGGTTTGGCTGGCTTATTTGCTCAGCATTGTGAGTGCGGTGGCGTGCGTTGTCTATGGAATCGTCAACTGGAACAAGGGTGAAGAGCCCATGAAGACGGAAGACGTGGACTGGGCGAAGGAAGAAAAAGCAGAAGTCGAAGACGCCCTGTAGGAGGAGGCACATTATGGATCTATTCAGTATTATCTTGGTCATTATTTATCTTATGGTGACGGGTTATTTGGGCTATCTGGGCTATCGGCGGACCAAAACGGCTGCCGATTATCTGGTGGCGGGCCGCAGCGCGAACCCATTTGTCATGGCGTTGTCCTATGGCGCGACCTTTATCAGCACCTCTGCCATCGTTGGCTTCGGTGGCGTGGCGGCTATGTTCGGCATGAGTCTGCTCTGGCTGACCTTTCTCAATATCGCCGTCGGTATCCTGATTGCCTTTATGTTTCTGGGCAACCCGACGCGCCGGATGGGCCACCATCTGGATGCGCATACGTTTCCCGAACTGATTGCCAAGCGCTATAACAGCCGCTTTCTGCAGGTGGCCTGTGCGTTGATCATCTTCTGTTTCATGCCCCTCTATGCCATGGCGGTCATGATTGGTGGGGCCGAGTTTATCAGTCCAATCTTCCATATTTCGTATGACAGCGCGCTCTATATCTTCGCGATTCTGGTGGCGGCCTATGTGATTGCCGGCGGTCTCAAGGGCGTGATGCTGACGGATGCCCTGCAGGGCAGCATCATGCTGTTGGGCATGATTTTCCTGATTGTGGTCACCTATGGTCGTCTGGGTGGTGTGACGGAGGCTCACGCCTCCCTGAGCGCGATGAATGACCAGGTCCCCGGCTTCCTGAAGGTCATCGGCCATCAGGGTTGGACCTCCATGCCGAAGTTCGGCTTCTCCGAGCCCGGTGCAGCCATGCCAGGCGCGCTGCAGTACCACCTTTGGTGGATTCTGATTTCCACCATCGTCATGGGTGTGGGCATCGGTGTGTTGGCTCAGCCACAGCTCATCGTCCGCTTCATGACCGTCAAGTCCAAGCGCTCCCTGAACCGCGCGGCGGCGGTTGGCGGTGTCTTCATCCTGTTTATGACGGGTGTGGCCTTCACCGTGGGCCCGCTGTCTAATGTCTATTTTGCCCAACAGGAGAAGATTCCCTGCCAGGTGGCGGATGACTCCGTGCTTCTTGATCCGGGTGAGACCGGGAAGGGCAAGCTGATGTTGGTTGCCTCGGATGCCTCCGAGGAGGTCAAGGCGCGCTCCAAGCGATTTGTCAGTTATCGCATGCTGGATGAAGAGGAAACCGCCCCGCTGAACTATGCCCTGTGGACCGACAAGACCGTCATCACATACGGGAAGGGCGACGAAGCGGATGTTCTGGAGCCGCATCTGGTTTCCATCATGCGCTCAGTGGGCCCCGGTACGACGATGAAGGGCAACCGCGATAATATCATCCCGCGCTATGTGCGCAGCGCGATGCCTCGCTGGTTTGGCGTGATCTTCCTGCTGACACTTCTTGCGGCGGCGATGAGCACGATGTCCAGCCAGTTCCATACGATGGGCACTTCGCTGGGGCGGGATATTTTCGAGCAATATTCCCACAAGCACAGCAGCAAGTCGATTCTGGTTACCCGGATTGGGATCATACTCGGCCTCATTGTTGCGCTGGTGATGGGAAAATTCCTGCGCCTGAATATCATTGCGCTGGCAACGGCCATTTTCTTCGGTCTGTGTGCCTCCTCATTCCTGCCGATACTGGTTCTGGGTCTTTTCTGGAAGCGCATGAACAAGATTGCGGCCATTGCCAGCCTGTCGGTTGGCTTCCTGAGCAGCGCCTTCTGGCTGATATTCATGAATGGCAAGGTCGCGGGCGGACTGGGTCTGTGCAAGGCCTGGTTTGGTACACCCAATCTGGTGCCTTCCACATGGAGCATCACCTGGACTGTGGTGGATCCGATTATAATCGCCTTACCTCTATCGCTTATGACAGCGGTGGTCGTGGCGCTGGTGACCAAGCCCATGGACAAGGAATATGTCGACTACTGCTATGGCGGTGAGAAGCCCAAAGGCCTAGGCGAATAACCCGCCTCGCTGACACCGCTATTCCGGGTGACCTTGGAATAGCGGTTTTTTGTTGCCCATTTCATGCGGCAACTAAGCGGGAATACTCTATCCGCCGGAGAACGGGGGGAGGAGGGTGATTTGGTCGCCATCGTGGATGGGGGTGTCCCAGTCGACAAACTCGTCATTGATGGCTGCTTGGACAATATTCGTGGTGATGGGGATGGTGCTGCCGGCCTGGAGTTCATGAAGGAGCTCCCGAGCCGTGTCCACTTCGGTTTCATAGGCCTCGGTCTGGGTGCCACGGCGCGCGCCGAGGAGCGCGAAGTAGCGGAGTGTGAGTTTCTTTTTCATATGATCACGGGTTTTCCGATCGGAAAGAGTCTACCCCATAGGCAAACCCACAGCAACCGGTGTGGTCGAATAGTTGCTTGGGGTAGGCGTAAAATTTCGACTCCGGCTTGCATTTCGGTGAGGATTCTGTTTTTCTGCGATGCGCATTTGCAAGGAAGAAGGTCATATGAGCGAGTCGGGACAAGAAAACGAATTGGAAAGCCGTGTCATCGCATTGTTGGAGAACAGTAAGGCGACCGCCGCGGATTGGATTAAGATATTGGAAGAAGGCCGGTCTGCCGGCGTTCCGTCTGCCACGCGCGAGTGGGGAGAAATGGCACAGGAAGCCCTGGCCAAGGCAGGGGTTGTAGAGGGCGGAATCGATCTGCTGAAATGGCGCGCCGAAACCACTCCCATGGAACAGATGACTCCGAAGGATTGGCTGCGGTCTGCCGACATGGTGGCGGGATCGAATCCGCATCGTCTGGCATTGATTCAGGAGGCGGGATTTGGACAGCGGTTGGCCGCGCGCGAATGCGTGCGGCGTTTTCGTCTACTGCATAGCCTGAAACCGGGCGCGCTGGTTTTGCACCGCACCTGGGGATTTGGCGTGGTGAAGAAAGCGGATTCGCTTTACAAAAAAATCATTATTAATTTCAAGGGACGCCCCGGTCATGGACTCGCGATGAAGGTCGCCGCCGAAACGCTTGAGGTTCTGAATGACGAGCATTTGCTGGCCCGTCAGCATAAAGAAAAAGAAGTCATTCAGCAGATGGTAATCGAGTCACCGGCGGAAGTCGTGCGCATGGCTCTGGCAAGTTTTGGCCCGCTGCAGGCCGCCACATTGCAGAAGCTGCTTCTGGATAATGGTGTGGTGCAGGAGAATGACTGGAAGAAGTTCTGGGATGCCGCCCGCAAGGTACTCAAAGCCGATCCGATGGTAGCGATTCCCTCTAAGCGCTCTGACCCCATTCGCTTGCTGGATCGCGCGGCCGGGTATGATGATTCCTGGTTCGATAAGCTTGCAACTGAACGAAGTATCAAGACTCTGTTGCATCGCGCCCGGGAACTTTCGGAAAGCCCCGCCAGTCTGGCGGCCATTCAACCGGCCCAGAAACAGATTCTGGCTAATCGCATGGCCTTTGTTCTGCTGGGGGCCACAAGCCGTCAGCACGGAATTAAATTGATGGGAGCCTTGCTCTCGTCCCGTCTGGGTTTGGTGGCCGCCGATTGCGATTGGCCGGCGGCGGTCCGTGAGTTCCAGCGGGGCTCCGCGATTGTTCTCCTGTTGCACGATTTGCCTGCCCGCGAACTGAAGACCACGCTGGAATTCATCTGGGAACAGGATCCGGATGCCACCCGGGGTGTCCTGCTGACTCAACTGAAGCATTTCCGTTTTGCCGCTCTGCAGGAAGTGATGGCCATTCTTCTGCAAAAGGGCTCCGGCGAGGATTGCCGTCAGATTTTTGCGGAGGCCTGCTCAACGCATTTTATTCGTGAAGAGATGTTGCTGTGGGTTCTGCGGAATCCCGAGCAGCGGGAGGCCTGGGATCTTCCCTCGCCGTCCGTATTGGCACCCTTGGTGGTGGAAGAGCTGGAACAGGACTATATGGGCGACCGCCTCAAGACACAGAAATTGCTTCGCGAGAAGTTCGAGGAGTCCGAATGGCTCCAGGCAACTTTCGACGGATTGACGCCCGGTCGTCAGCGGGATTTCTTCAAGCGCCTGAATCTGACTACGGCCTGGCCCGGGTTGGATCGCCAGGTGTTGCAGGCCAAGATCTTGAAGCTGTATCCTCATCTGCAAAGTGTGATTACCGGTGAAAGCGATAGCGCGCCTGTCGCGACCTACGGCACTGTGACCTCGCATCGCAGCTACCGAGAGCGGCAGGAGCAACTCGAAAAGCTGATCAATGTGGACATTCCGGCCAATGCGAAGGAAATTGCCGTGGCTCGCAGTTATGGTGATTTGCGCGAAAACTTCGAATACAAAGCCGCGAAGGATATGCAGTCCATTCTGATGTCCCGCCGTGCCGAACTGGAGTCCATGATTTCACGCGTACGGCCAACCGATTTTTCCGAGGCGCCGAAAGGCGTGGCGGGTGTCGGATCGACCGTGACGCTGGAGTATCCCAATGGGCATGAGGAGCATTTCCATATCCTTGGCGAATGGGACCAGCAGCCGGAGAAGCACATCATTTCATCCAATACGCGGATGGCCAAGTCACTGGCGGGCAAGAAGCCGGGCGAGGAAGTGGTGGTCACGACGGAAGAGGGTAAAGAGGTGACCTGCCTCTTGAAGTCGATTGAGGACTTCCCTGCCGAAATCAAGGAATGGGTGAAGTAGAATGGACTTTGGTCAGCTGTTAAGCGATTTCTTGTCGCATGATGCATCGCCCTTAGTTCAGTTCATCAAGTATGCCTTGGCGGGTGGCATTGCAACCGCCGTGCATATTTTAACCTTTTTTCTGATTGGATTCTTCCTGTTTCCCTGTGTGAATAGGGATGACATTCTGGTTCGGATATTCAAATTGAATGCCCCTGAGGTGGATGAGGATCGGCGTGCTCGCCATGCTGTATATTCCAATATATGCGCATTCTTTGTCTCGAATACGGTTTGCTATATCATCAATCGCTTATTCGTCTTTCAGCCGGGCCGCCATTCCCTGCCTGTTGAATTCCTTTTATTTTTCGCGGTCTCGGCCGTTAGTGTTGGGATTGGTACCGTTTTGATGGGTGAGTTGATTAAGCGATTCAAAGTCCAGACCACCTATGCCTTTGGTGCCAATATCCTCAGCTCTTTGGCTATCAACTATCTGATGCGGAAGTTCTTCGTTTTCAACGGATAGAATTTAACATTTGGATTCACTTTCTCCCGATATGAGTATAGTCTTTCATTCGATGTTTAATTAAACATCGAATGAATTTCAAGGATGATAAGCCCGAGGAATGGTCATGAACAACAAGCCAAAAATGAGGCTGAGTCCAACAATATGGAGGACTTGCCGAGTGTTATCTGGTCGGACGCGTTTGGCCTTGTTGCGTCGAATTCTTACGGATCCGGGGCAGTCGGTGTCCCGGCTGGCTTTGGTTGAGAAAATAAGTATTCCTCGGGCAAGCCAGGAGTTGCGGAGGCTTCAGTCCCGTGGAATTGTGGGGGTAAAGCGAGTGGGACGTTTTGTCCAGTATTATCCGGTTTCAGATCCTTTGGTGTATTCGGCTGCTCCGATTTTGCGAGCCATGAAAGGGACTTTTAAACAGTTTTCAAAGGCAACGGATGAGCAGATTGCATGGAAGGCACATGGATTATCGCATCCCAAACGAATTGCCATTGTGCAAGTATTGCGACAGGGTGCGATGCCTCTATCTAGGATGCAAATCAGTTTGCAGACATCAGGGCAGACATTGCTTCATCACCTTGGTTTTCTGAAAGAAGGAGGGTGGGTGGAGAAAAATGGTAGGATCTGGCGATGGGTTGCCAGCGATATTCCATTGGCGAAGTGTTTGCTGAAGTTGCTGTAGATTACGCGAGTGCATCGGTAATGAGGGTGAGCGCGGTTGCGAGTGCCTCATCCAGTTTTTCGGGATGTTTTCCACCGGCCTGGGCCTTGTCTGGCTTGCCTCCACCACCGCCTCCCGCGACCTTGGCAATGGCCCCAATGAGTTTTCCCGCATGCAGTTTTTTGGCCTGCGCGGTGGGGCCCAGATTCAGAATGAAAATAATCTTTCCATCGGTGACAGCGGCTAGCAGGAGGATGCTGTCGGGATTCTGTTGACGAAGGCTTTCAACCAAGGCGCGCAAGGGGTCGGCGGCGAGAGCACCCACGGATTCAATCAGGGTGGGGATACCTCCGATTGGCACAAACTGCTGAGCCAGCGCGGCACCCTTTGCCAGGGCGCTCTGTTCCGTGGCGGCCTTGAGCTCTTTTTCAAGCTTGTGGGAGTGTTTGACGAGAGCACCAATGCGCTCCGGTAAATCAGCGGCCGGAATGGAAAGATGATGGGCAAGATCGGCCAGAATGGCGTGCTCCTGCAGGGTGTGGTCGCAGGCGGGAAGCCCCACCTGCGCCTCGATGCGGCGGATGCCGGCCGCAATGGAGGTCTCCATCAGAATGCGGAACGGGCCGATATCTCCACTGCGCTCGACATGCGTGCCGCCGCAGAGTTCGCGTGAGACGCCCTCGGTGGCGACCACGCGCACCCGGTCGCCATACTTTTCATCAAACACAGCGATGATATCCGTACCGGCGAGATCCTTGAGAGGAATCTCATAGGTGTTCACCTCATGGTTGTCGACGATGAAGTTCGTTACCGCCCGTTCGATGTCGGACAACTGCTCTGGTGTCAGCGCTTCGAACCAGGTGAAATCGAAACGGAGGCGGTCATCGGAAACATAGGAGCCGGCCTGCTTGATGGAGTCTGTTTTCAGTACTTTCCGCAGGGCGGCATTGAGCAGATGTGTGGCCGAGTGGTGCCGCTGGATGGAGAGACGGCGTTTCTCGTCGATGGTCGCCACCACGGCGGTGCCTTGTGAAAGGGATCCTTTGATGAGGCTACCTTTGTGGAGATAAATTCCCTGCGAGGGGCTTTTGGTGTCGGTGACAATAAACTCGGCTCCAGAGCAGGCGGTGATGACACCGGTGTCTCCGACCTGTCCGCCCGCTTCGGCATAGAATGGGGTTTCGGCAAGAAGCAGTTCGGCTTCCTCCCCTTCCTTGATGGAATCCACGCGCTTGCCGCCGGAGAGGATGGCCACGAGATCGGTGCCGGTGGAATGGGAGGTATAGCCGGTGAACGTGGTATGGATGCCTTCCTCGACAAAATGGGCGATCAGGTCGTTTTCCACGCCGGAATGATCCTTGCGCGCGGCACGGGCGCGATCCCGCTGCTCCGTCATGAAGCGGTCGAAGGCCGGGGCATCGATGGTGAATCCCTTTTCATGCGCCATCAGCACGGTCAAGTCGATGGGGAAGCCGAAGGTGTCATAGAGTTTGAATGCTTCCCCGCCAGGAAGGATGGTTTTTCCCTCTGCGGTCAGCCGGTTCGTAATCTCCTCAAACAGAGCCAGACCCCGATCCAATGTCGTGGAGAAGGATTCCTCCTCGCCGCGGAGGGCGCGGATGATCTCGTTCCGGCGCGCAGTTAATTCATGAAAGACGTCACCTAGCTGCTTTTCTAAAACCGGGAAGAGTTCGCAGAGGAAGGGTTTGTGGAGACCGAGGATGCGGCCGAAGCGCGCGGCGCGCCGAAGCAAACGCCGCAGCACGTATCCACGTCCGTCATTCGAGGGCATGACGCCATCGGCGATGGCGAAGGAGAGGGTCCGCAGATGGTCGGCAATGACCCGCATGGCGACGGCATTTTCACCGGTGGTATAGCGGATGCCGGACAGTTGAGAGACCGCCACAATCAGCGGCATAAAAACATCCGTGTCATAGTTGGAGGACATCTGCTGGACAACCGCGCAGACGCGCTCGAATCCCATCCCCGTGTCCACACACTTGCGGGGTAGGTCGTCCAGGGTGCCATCGGACTTGCGGTTGTACTGCATGAAGACGAGGTTCCAGATCTCGATTACATCCGGGGAATCCGCGTTGACCATCTCGGGAGTGCATCCCTTCTCGGTATTGTCATAATGAATCTCTGAGCAGGGGCCGCAGGGCCCCGTCTCGCCCATCTCCCAGAAGTTCTCCTTGTCGCCGAAGCGGAGAATGTGGTCCGGGTCGATATCGGTCTGCGTTCGCCAGATCTCGGCGGCCTCATCATCCGTGGTATAGACGGTGACCCAGAGGCGCTCTTTGGGAAACTTCCAGACTTCGGTCAGCAGTTCCCATGCCCAGGTGATGGCTTCTTTCTTGTAGTAGTCGCCGAAGGACCAGTTGCCGAGCATTTCGAAGAAGGTGTGGTGATAGGTGTCTCGTCCGACCTCCTCCAGATCGTTGTGCTTGCCGGAGACCCGGATGCACTTTTGGGTGTCGGCCACCCGCCGGAACGAACACTTCCGGGCGCCGATAAAGATCTCATTGAACTGGTTCATTCCCGCGTTGGCGAACAGGAGCGTGGGATCGGTTGGCAGGACCACCGGAGAGGAGGGGACAATCTCGTGCTCCTTCGAGGCGAAGAAGTCGAGAAACGATTGTCGGATTTCGGATGAGGTCATCATGGTTCAGCTCCTGGCTTTCGATTTTCCATTGTTTATGGAAAAGTGGGGTGATTTTTCCACACTATAGGGAAAAGAAAAGCCTTTTTGGCTAGTTGAGGGGAATTCGGAAGGTTTTTAGGACGGGCAGATGCTGCATATTGCGTGAGGTATCCTCCCATTCGGAGGGGGCCGGGGGAGGATTCCAGAGCTGACTGTCAAAAATTAAACCATTGGGGAACCGCTTGTGATTCACAATGGTGCTGGCATGGAATGGGGAGAGAGCGGGGTTGGGCAGGACCATGTCATATGGCCGTTTTCGGGTGGCGTTGGTGTTTTTGTTGCCCTTTTGGTCGGCGGGATGGCGGTCATCGACGAACCATTTGGTTAGTTCGGCCAGGGCCTTGGCACCGCGCGATTTGACATTGAGGTCGCCACAGAGCACGACATAGTCATCCTCTGGAAAGTGCTTGCGAATGAGCTGGAGGAGATGGCGGGCTTCGGGAGGCCGGCGGACGGATCGGTTTTGGACCAGATGAACACTGATGACATGCAGGGGTTTGGGACCGGGGATATCGATGGTGGCCCAGACAAAGCTACGATTTTTCACAAACGGATCTGTCCACTGCCCCCAGGCCTCGATGGGATAGCGGCTGATGATGCCGTTCGGCAGGCGTGCTCCTCCACGCTCCCGAATAAAATGGTATTCAGGGCCGAAGATCCGATGAACCAGATCCTGCGAGTTGCCTTCCCTATAGTTGAATTCCTGAATGGCGACAATATCGGGCTTCAGGGCCTGAATGATGCGAATTCCATGGGCTTTGTAGGCTTGTGTTGTGTTATCGGAGAGATTGGCCGATAGAATTTTGATACGCGTGGTCCGGTGGGGTGATTTGGCGTGGCCCACTGCTTCAGACAGGCAAAGAAAAGTGAGTACGAGAAGAAGCGAATATCTAAAATGACGGATGCGACACATGGGGAGGAAGGTATCGTAAATGGAGGAGAGAGTCCACCGCAGACAGGGGGGCTAACTTGGTGGAAAGCGTGTGGATAGATGGCGATGGAGGCGAAGGAGGGGCAGGAGAAGAAGTCCAAGCAGATTGGCGGGGAACCGGTGGATCGCGGCCACGCAGAATATCGCCTGCAGGGGGATCAGCATGCGCAGGAGTCGGCCAATTTGTTGAGGCTTAATTGCCGCATCAGGTTGAGCCTCATTTCGCGCCAGATGTGTAACAACGGCGATATAGAGCCCTAGCACGATGGCCGCGGCGATGGGCACGGCCGAGGGCATCATCCCTCCCGATGCGGCAGAGGCGCCGAGCAGGAGATTCCCTGCGCGGCATGCACCCATGAGCACGGGGCCGAGGATTTTGATTCTTTTGAGTCCGACATCGTAGAAAATAATGCAGAGAATCAGCGGAATCGCGATGGGAAGTGCATCGAAGAAGGCCGCTAGGAAGGCGGCGACCCAGAGCAGGATGAGTGCGACCGCAGCAACGGTCTCACGGTCAATGGCACCGGAAGGGAGGGGGCGTTCTGGCCGCTCTTGAAAGTCTTTGGCATAGTCGAAGAGGTCATTCAGGAGAAGCCCTGCTGAATAGAGCATAATGCTGGCTGGAATCGCGAATAGGAGCTTTCCCCAGCCTCCCGCTGCGACGGTGGAAGTGAGGAGAAACCCCGCGAGTACATCACCCGGGACGGTCAGAAGGTTGGGCAGACGAAAAAGACGAAGCCATGCTTCCCCGTTTTCAGGCCGCGGGAGAACATGCTTCACCGCGTGGAGGAGAGCCATCCACCTTTCCCGCCGTGTGGGTTCGACGGGACTGTTTTCCTCGGTGGGGATTTCGTTATCGCTGGTAGATGGCGGGGTCAATGTAGGGGAGGTCCAGTTGCGGCATGAATTTCGGGGTTTGAGAATAGAACGCAAGAGGATTGTCGAACATAATCTGCTGAATCTGTTCCGGAGTGAAGCCCTGTTCCGCCATGAAGGCGGCGGTCTTTGGAATGTAGCAGGGGTCGGAGACCCCCCAGTCCGCGGAGGAATTGACCGTGACGCGTTCCAGCCCCCATTTTTTC
>JAUZSW010837665.1:0-10897 GCA_034780735.1 Hyalogyrina grasslei
CACGCGCCCTGGTGGCGGGGCAACATGTACAATTCCTTCGGCACTGCCCACCCCGACACCAGTTGATCTGTAATGCCCCGGCGCATCCAACAAACCAAGCATTAGCGTTTCATGCGCCTTAAGCAAATCCCTTTGCAATGCAGGGTTCCAGCTTTGAAACTCATCATAGGCCTTGATGGCATTGCGTACCTCCTGCACTTCGCGCGGAGGCGCAACCACGGGTTTGCCATCAAGAATCGTGGAAATCTGATCTTCGCTCAGCGTATTGCCTTCGATCGCCAGCGAGCCGCGGATGGTTTGAATGCGATGAATCCGCCGCAAACGCAAATTCTGGACATCGGAAACCAGAGCCAAAACGCCCAGCACCTCGCCGATCTGCTCGACCAGCGAAACCATCCGATTCGTCAACGTGTATGGCGGTTTATATTTGGATTCACTCATTTCAAACTCTACTTCCCGGGCTCTCAATGTAAAACAAGCGTCCCGCTTGCTCCGACAACCGGGACGGATTGCCCTACACTCCCGTTCATTCCCTCCAAAAAAACAAAACCACGAAACACACTAAATACACGAAAATTTTAAGAATATTTTTTAGCCACGAATTGGCACGAATGTTTCTTTCGTTTGGTTCGGGTGTTTCGTGGTTTGTAATATATCCTTTATTTTTTTTAGTTCATGGGCGAAGTCTATTTTTTTGTATTATAAGCTTTTCCGTCTTGAGCAGTTGTTCGGAAATTCCGAACAGCTGAAACTTTACCTTTTGTCGTATTTATCTGCTAATAATATAATTCATTAAATTCGCAGTTTTCACAATAGATAAAATACTGGAGCTTTCTTTTTTTTATTTTTAGTTTGCCATTACATTTATGGCACTTTTTAGGGGGTAAGATATTCTTGTTACAGGATTCACATTTCCAGTAATAATTGTATTTACCCCATTTCATTTCCATCTGCTGACTGCATTTTTGTCAAGTTATTTTTCTGTAAAAATATTTGTTTACGTTTATCATGGCACAATGGGTAATTTTGATTTCTGACGTTATTTAGAGATGAGAAAATACTGGGAGATTGGTAGATGAATGAAAATCGCGATCATCAGAAACTATTTTTAATTTATCATTTTTTGCTAACTCTATAACGAATAAATCATTAAAATCAGAATCAGGCAAATCATCAAGCATGTTACTTATACTTATCATGCTGAAAGTATCATGTAGTTTTATGCATTGAGGAAAAATTTTCTTGGTTAAAGTTGTCGCAATCAAGTTGCTTTTTTCTCTGCAACGATCTGTTTGACGATAATCACTTTTAAAATCAGCATATTCCCTGTTTTCTGATCTTTTCCACAAGTTAAAATCAATACGCAAAAGTACATTAATAAATTCAGAAATAATCATTGAAGGAATATGGATTTTACTACCGGCAAGTAAAATTTTTTGAAAGAATGCGCTATATGCTGCTTGGGCTTCTGATCTTACATTGCCGATGGGCTCGAATACAGCAATCCAAACATTAGTATCGAATATAAACTCATCATCTGGAAGCGGGTCATAAGTTAAAATATTCAGCACAGCCATAATTACAACTCCTTAGATACAATATCTTCAAACTTATCACCATCTGTAAAATAAGCCTTGGCTCTTTTTATAACTTCAATCAATAATTGTTTGTCATCACTGTCCATGTTTTCAATCGTTAAAACTTGCTGTAATTGTTCACTGGTATACTTTCCATATAGTTGACCTATTGCTGCATTTAAAAATGCCGATGTAAGCAAGTCGATTCCAATTAAATTCAAAATAACTGAACCTTTTTTATCAATAATACTGGAGATCAATTTGAAAATGATTTTACCATCATCTGTTGATATAGCAGTTGAAGAGCCCAGTTTTTCACGAATTATTATTTCAATTTTTTTACACATAAGAATACCTTAAAACACTATTTCCGGTTCATTTATTAATTTATAGGAACCAGTATCTTGCAAATTAAACTCAATATTTACTATAGTTCCAAGTAGATGATTTTCCAGTTCTGTTGTCTTTATATTACCATCATTATCCTGCTCCCATAATCCTCCAGCTGAAAGTATTTGGATTTTCCCTTTATTTAACTTTACAAATGTCCTAAGCAAGGTTAATCCAAGGCCACCTGGAATTCCCGCTGACATTGGACGTGTTGTTGTTCCTTCATTTACAGCCCAAATAATTGCTTCTACAGCACTAAATTTTTTTTGCAAAAACGAGGTGACATTATCCTTAATAGTTGTCCCTAGGTTGACAATTGTAAAACTTAGTTTGTTCTTGTCTCGGTAATATTGTCCACAACTATAAACAAAGTCACATTGACCATGTTGATGAGCATTACTGAATACTTCTAATAACTTTTGAAGCATTTTCTTTTTTAATAAAGCAGACATTACGGGTAGTTCTTCTCTTGCTAAAAGTTCTTTCTCTATATAGTTACAAAATAGCTGTTCTTCTTCTGATTTAAATTTGCGATATGCAATAGACGTTTTATATGTTTCATTAATTGCTGTTTGATCTTTCAGTATAAAGCGACTTCGTCTCATGACTTTTTTCAACCCAATAGTCAAATTACTAAATGTAACATTATTAGATGATTTTACTACAGATAAAAATGCCCCAAACAGGGCAAGTAGATTGGCATCAAACCATTTTGTCTTTGCAAAATCTAACTGAATTTCTTCAAACAGACAATCCTTCACCTGCTCATGTACTGTAAGTAATGATTGATAACCCGCTAAATCACTTTTTATGGATATTGGCATTTCTATTTTCATTTTACTACACTCACTTTTAAAATCCTTTTTTATTTAACCACGAAACAGACTAAATACACGAAAATTTTGAGAATATTTTTTAGCCACGAATTTTCACTAATGTTTCTTTCGTTTGGTTCGGGTGTTTCGTGGTTCATAAAATTTAATATAGCTTTTTTACCACGAACCACACTGAAAACACTAAAAAAAGATTGTTTTTGTATTTAAACTTTCGTGTGTTTCGTGTGTTTCGTGGTTCATATTGTCTTTTCTTTTAATTTTTCTTCGATAAACTTTTGCATATCTACTTTATTCGGAAGTTCAAGAAGATATTTGGAAACAAATAAATTATTATCCATCCCAGCCAGTGCGTATTCAACAAGAGCATGATTTTTATCTGAACATAAAAGTATTCCGATTGGTGGGTTATCATCTTTGGTCATCATATTTTTTTGATACCAGCTTACATAAGTGTTTAGCTGTCCAATATTTTCCTGATTAAATTTTTTAAGTTTTAGATCAATCAGCACATGACATTTTAGAATACGGTGATAAAATACCAAATCAACAAAAAAATGTTCATCACCGATAAGAATTCGTTTTTGTCTGGCTTCAAAACAGAATCCATGACCAAGCTCAAGGAGAAATTCTTCAATTTTGGTTATCAGTTCATCTTCTAGCTGTGACTCCCCCATTACTTCTCTGGATTTTAGTCCAAGAAACTCGAAAACAAACGGGTCACGAATATTTAAGGCTACCTGTTGCTTTTCTGCTGTAGCATTTGTAATTTCTGAAAGTTTATTTTTATCAATGGATAAACCCGATCTCTCATAATAGAGACTGCCAATTTGGCGTTTCAAGTCTCTAACAGACCAGTTACCTCGAATGTATTCCAATTCATAGAATGCCCGCTTAGTATCATCATCAATATTATGTAACAGTTTAAATGCGCTATATGGTAACTTTTGGATCAACTCTTCAACTGGTAAATTCAATTGTGCCGACAGTGTAGGCACTTTTATTTGTCGCTTTATAACATATTCTGGGATAAAGTGTTGTAATTGTGCCGACACTGTCTTCACTATTTGAGGGTATACTCTGTAAAAATCAATATATTCATATAATTGCCGCCGTTTACAGTTGCTGATTTTCTGCAATTTAACTGCTAGTTTATTTAACAACTTTTCGCCATATTTTGCTCTGTCTTTACCATTTAACTGATATTCGGCAATATACATTCCTATCAACCAATTTCTGATGGTTAAGCTGATATTTACAGCTTTGCTTGCCTGAGCTGACAGTTCACTGTTGACACTTCTAATGCCGTCAACTAGAGCTTTAAAATCGAAATTATCTTTAATTATCAATTTATTTTTCATTCTCTATTTACCTAAATTTTTCTATTAAACAATAGATGTTTTAATCTAATAGGAATTTGTATTTTCCTTTCATTCGATGTTCCGACAAAGTCGGTTTTGTTCAAATAGTGCAACTGTGCGTTGCATAAATTATAGACCTTTATTCCCCTACTAGATATTCTGAAAGAATTACTTCACGTTTGGCATAATACTGACTGCCTTTGCCCGTCTGTTCCGGCATCAATAGTGAATTTGGAATGTTCTGTTTTAATATTCCCAAGATGTTTAAAGGGCTGAATGGAGTTGCTTTCTTGATGGCATTAGCTATTTTCTTTGCGGTATTCTGCGGTATAATGCCCTCCTGGAACGCTTGGGTTGCCAGTTTGATATAATCTTCATCTTCGTCGGTATAGCCGTCAAACTGTTTGATGGCATTAGTTTTCAGTATTTTAGTGATAAAGCCGACATTAGATCTGCTGTTACTGGTTGATTTTACCGCTATTACCAGATCTGTTGAAGTTGCCTCATCAAATGCCAATTTGTTATCAGTCAACAGCTCATAATAATTTTTCTGGAAATCGGTTCTTGCGGTATTCGGGTTGCATTTCAGGATATCAACAGCATCAAAAAAGGTTAATTCTGCCACCTCCGTCGATTCCGCTTGAGCCAAATAAAACTTTTTCAACATTCCTTGTCTAAAAAATGAAATCAGGGCATTGTTTCCGGCGAGCTCATATTTTCGACAGCTACGTGATTTTTTGGGCAGCCGCTTGATTCGTTTGAATAGCTCTCTATTGTTATCACGTATCTGGCGTATCTCCTGTAGGTACTCTAAGACTGAACGTTCAGCATCATCTTCACCTTCGTAAGTTTTTTTATCAGAGAGTTGTCGCAATATAGAGGCACCGAATAGTTCATGTGAACTGGGCTGTTCATCTTCAGTGAGATACTTTGCATCTTCACCAAGTGTATCGTGGAAAGCCTGTATTTTTGCTTTGATATTGTCTTCGAGCCCCAAGTGTTCATCTGACTGAGCAGTTGGGAAAAAGTTAAAGATATGCACATTATCATGTTTCGAGCCCACTCGATTTACGCGACCGATTCTCTGGAGTATTCGAGTGGGGTTCCAAGGTAGGTCATAATTCATGACGACATTGGCACGATGGAGGTTAATACCCTCTGCGAGAACATCTGTGGTAATCAAGATAGAGATGTTATCCTGCTGTTTGGTGAAATTGGGGTCATAGTTTTCTCTTATTATCTCTCTGGCGGTACTGGTACTCATGGTCTTTTCGCCATTGACGCCACCAGCACTGGAGTAGAGCATTACTTTATCGCCAAGCTTAGCAGACAGTTGCTGTTCGAGGTAATCGCCGGTCTCTTTGGATTCGGTAAAAATAATTAATTTATTATTTTTCAGAACTTGGTTAGATTTGAGCTCTGAGAGGAATTTATTGAGTTTAGGATCTGCGTCAATTCCACTCCATATTTTTTCCAGTTCAATTAAAATCTGCAAATCTTTATTGAGATTGGCGAGGAAATCATCATTGAATTCACAGGCAGAATACTGAGTAACCTTTTCCTGCTCAACATATTTTAACAGTGCCACTTCATTGTCATTGTCGAGAAAATCATAAACATTGACTTTTTTACTAATATATACAGTACCGTCTTCCAACATTTTGATAAAATTCTGATATGACTCAACAAATCTGGTTAAAGATTTTTTAAAAGCATAGAAGCTGCTTTCAAGGCGTTTGATTAATATGCCTTTCATAAAGCCACCAATATTCCGTTGGGACTGTTTTTCAAATTCAGACAGTGTTTTCTCTAAATAGAGTAAAGGGGTATAACGTGAATAGGTAAAATCTTTAAGTAACTCAATGGTGTGAGTAAAGACAGCATTGACCTCATGGTCAAATGCATAAATTATTCTTTCAGGGGCGGCAAGTTTTGGAAAGGAGAGGCCGTTTGCTTTCATATCATTTGAGTAATATTTAATGACATCGCTTCTTGTCCGTCTGACCATAATGTGTGAAAATATCTTATGTCGAATATCTTTAGAGGCAAATTTTATTGTTTCAATATGTTCATCAACGCCCGCTTTTTTGGCCTTTTTGACTAAACCAGCCATGTGTTTAAAGTAGGCTTCAAGATTTTGCACCCCGGGAATGGTGCTTTTCTTTGGTCTTTGGAATAATTTCAGCTGGCTGAAAATATCATCAATCGTATTATTTAGCGGCGTTGCCGAGACTAAAATGATTTTTTTACCAAAACAAATTTCATAAAGTTTTTCGTAGCTTTGTGTATATTCGTTTCTAAACCGATGGGCTTCATCAATAAAGATGAAATCATAGTCTCGATCCTTTTTAATGATTTTATCAAGTTTACCCAGCGATTCCACTTCAAAGTTACGCACCCCGAAATCTCTAAAGGTATCAGACCAGTATTCCTGCAATATGGGTGGACAAATGACTAAAATTCTACCGACTAATTGTTGTGCGAGTAGAGCAGAGATAAAGGTTTTCCCCAACCCGACGACATCCGCGAGGAATACGCCATTATATGCTTCAACTATTTTTTTTGCTGATGTTACTGCTTCTGTCTGATACTGAAGTTCAAGGAAGCCGTCTGGTAAATATTTTTCAAAAGCGGCATCCTCATTAATTTCTTCTTTAAAATATTCATAAAGAAATTTCAGATAGAGTTCATAAGGAGTAATATCATTATTAAGCCAGGTTTTCTTTTGAATAGTCTCAATATATTCCTCTTTTAAGTCAACCCCATCTTTCCAGAGATATTCAAACTGATCTAGGGCAAATTCAACATCACTTCTGTTTTTCAGTTCAACATTGAATTCTCTATTAGCTATTAATCCTGATTCAGAGAAGTTACTTGAACCGGTAATAACTCGCCCGTAATCAAGGTGCCCTTTAGGAAACCTGCTAATATAGACTTTTGCATGAATATTTTCATTGGGATATGCTCTAATTTCAATCTTTCCAGACTGGAGAAATTCGATAAACTTGCTGACACCAAGCTCAACCTCATATTTATCGGCTGATTTGTCTAATTCCTGCTGAATTGCTCCAGAGTATGCAACTCTTGTTTTTGCCTGTGATTCAAAATCAAATTCGCCCTGTTTTGATGCTTCAAATATCTCATAGGTCTTGCGATCTGTATTTAATCCAACAAGTATTCTCACCTTTTCAATACTTTCAAATGATTCATATAACCTGAAGAAGCCACTTGTTCTGAAATAGCCGACCAGCACATCAAAATAGTTGGCATGTTCAAGTATTTTTGTAAAACGGTCAAGCAGCGTTGCTCCCTGCTCATTGGTGAAAAATGTTAAATCATTAGACATCCTTGCTCCCTTTGTGCTTGATCTTGGCTCTTTTATTACCTAATTAAGTAGAACGAATATTTTGTTACTGAAAGTCTTGAATATTATCATTAATAAATATACCTTCATTACTCATAGATTTCTTTGGCTGAAATATACAATAAAGGCTTACAGATATTTATCAAATCAATTTACTGCAAATGTCTTTGCAAAATTTAGAGAAATGCAGTTATTATCAGGCCGGCAGTAATAATGATTGTCCCGATAATTCGTGGCATAAAAATTTTCTCTTTAAGGATAATGATGCCTAATAATATACCTAAAGGAATACTTAATTGCCTAAACCCTGAAACATAACTGACATTTGAAACATATTTCATTGAGGTTAAAACTAATATATAGGAGCTAGAACATATTACTCCAGCAATTATAGGAATAATAAGCTGTTTTCCCATATAGAGTTTTTTAAAATTTACGCCAGAAAAAATATTAATAACCAACAACCATAGCATAGTAGATACAGTGATAAGTCCACCATAGACCAAACTTGCTGGAACATTAAAGATACTTTTAGCCATTAAAGGGATGGTATTACTGTCAACAACAGTATAACCGCAGGACCCAAGCGCGCCTAATAAAATCCACCATAGTGCGGTTTTTCTATAATCACGAATATGCCATGAGCTAAAATATTTAACCGGCATCAGAATACAGCCGAGACTGATCAATAGCATACCACTAAGTGCACCGTAAGATAAAGGTTTACCCAATGCGACTAAAAAGCATATAACCGGAATAACCAAAACCGGTAAAGCTCTAACTAGCGGATAGATAAGCGATATATCACCATTACGGTAGGCTTTGGCTAAACTGGTGTAATATATTGCCTGAAAACTACCACTAAGTAATATAAGTCCCCAGACATTTGGCGGTAACATCATGATGCCATGCAAATTGATAATCAGTAACGGTGCTAAAACAATAACACCAGACAAGTTAAAGATAAAAAAAAATGCTTGGGACGGATGTGCCGCCTTGGTCAATAAATTCCATGTGGCATGCAGAATTGCTGAAAATAGAATGAGAATAATTGCAGTAGTTGTCATATTAATAAAACAGGCCTTATGTTATTTCGCTTTACCCGCTTTTATTATTTTCACCGCATTGTCAATGATTTCATAAAAGGCTTTACGCCGTTCTTTCAGTATTCTTTTTGAAAGAGGTTGCGTTGCAATCCAGGTTTCCCACGTTTTAGGTAATGCTTTAAATAAAGTGGCAACTTGTCGACGTATTTTATCGCCCTGTGACTTGTCCTTTAAATACTGACTATAAAGTTCAATAATATTGATCCATTGTTTAGTTAAAAGCGTCCCAGAGATTAACTCTTTGCTACCCTGTTTTTTTGCCAATTTATATGCTTTATTACAATCAGCAAGCGCCTTGGGCAATTGACTTTTTCCTGCTTTATCAAAGCCGCGACGTATTGAGAAATACTTTGACCATTTAGATTTTTTACCCATTAATCTAGTCACCATTCTTAAAACAGGATTATTGAATCTATCAGCCCGCATACTTTTACTTAACATTAATTGACTCCGCTCAAGTAAGAGGATCACCTCAGCAAATAGTTCTGGTTTAGCGATGCCTTGACGTGTTGCTAATGAGATCAAAAACTCTTTGGTTGTCCGCCCATCAACATTCCAAGCAAACTCTGCCATACTTTGACCGCAAACTTTCTGAGCGAAAATATTAGGCGGGAGGAAGCCAATTACGCGCTCAATGCTTTTAGTCTTGAATTCCTGCATACGCACTTTTGACAGTAGTGGTGAATTGAACGGGAAAAACATATTACCTGGCAAGTGCGAGGCGGCAAACAGTGCAACCACACCAATACTGCGACCTTCAGCCCGCATCTCTTGCATCAGTGGTTCAAATGAATCAAGAATAGGTTCATCGACCATGGTCTGATAGGTTAAATGGCCATCATAAATATCCAAGCCAACCT
Source organism: Hyalogyrina grasslei (assembly GCA_034780735.1). Taxonomy (NCBI): domain Eukaryota; kingdom Metazoa; phylum Mollusca; class Gastropoda; family Hyalogyrinidae; genus Hyalogyrina; species Hyalogyrina grasslei. The sequence continues at coordinate 9,492 of JAUZSW010837665.1, forward strand.
CTTTAGGCAGATATTTAAGCAGTTCGACATTATATTTTCTTGTTCCTTGAGTCGTAATAAGTGTCATTTGCAAAGCAGGTCGAATGGCTTTGGCTTTTTTATAGCCATGAATAATATGCTGAAACTCTCTGATATTTTGCAGCCGTTTATCGCCTTTACATTTAGCACAGTTGCAGGCGTAACCATGTTCAGACGGCCACAACCAAAGATAATCACTATCGAGATCACGGGCAATCGCTTCTAACATTTTATCGAGCACCATTTGACTTTTAGGATTAGAAAAACACCATGGAGCACGATTTTTAAATACTTCATCGCCTTGCTTTCCCACAAGTTCACGAAAGTTCTCATAGACCATATAACGTGGGGTCATCATAACATCTAAATGGGGTAAAATTGGGATAATATGAATATTTAAACTTGCCCCTTTATCAATTAGTTTTTTTTGTGAAGGATATGATATTTTACCAGATTTTGAACGCCAAGCATAAAGAAATGGATCCCAGTAGGTGTTTAATTTCATTTTTGAATATGCGACTAAATATTTTGGTGTTTTATAAAGTTTAGACCCCCATTCGCCACGTGATTTGATGTCTGGCCAATCTAATAGTTTTATTTGAGGGATAACAATAGACTTTGTCTTATTTGAGACAGCTAATAGCTGTTCAAATGTCGCCAGAGCATTGTATATACCATGAGCTTGATTAGCCGCGATATAGATAGATAAATTTCCTGCTATTTCACTACTATTGATAATGTAGGCTTGTTCAGAATTTTTTACCTTTGCTAATTTAGCAAAATCAAGTTGCTGCCGTTTAGTCGCCAGTTCAAAAGGTTTAAAGTTCTTACTTGTCCCGATATATATTGTGACTTTTTCGCCTGCATTTTTAGTTGCTAATTTTCTTTTATAACGCTTAGCCCAAGCCTGTTGAAATTCATTAATAAACTCTTTAGAGCGTTTTGATAACTTATCATCAAGTTTAATAACAAATTCGTATGGGTTAAATTTAAATGCCCTACCTGATAATTCAATTTTTTGTGGCAATGGAAATAGATGTCTAACAATATTCTTTTGTTCTTTTACGGTTAATTTTATATTTTCAGCCAAAGATACAGTAGAAGCGAATATAGCTACAGTCGATAAAGCAACTATTTTAGATGAAGTTGATGAAATCACTTTTCGCATATTCATTCTTGAACTGTAGCAAAGGTCTTTAAGCTTGCTCGAACTATTCACCATTTTCATACAATCATTATGGAATTTATTATCACCCATTTTATCTATCCTTTTTAATTGTTACGTGTCTATTAATCATTATTTATGATTAACCTAAAAATAGGATAAAGCGCACACTTTAACCTAAAAAAATCTAGAAAAGCACAATTTTCTCCCCAAATCGTGCTTT
>JAUZSW010838776.1:0-10894 GCA_034780735.1 Hyalogyrina grasslei
GTGTTACGTCCTGTCGTGCTTTATGCGGCAGAGACAGATCTTGTGGCTCCAGTGGTGAGGTTGTCGCTCGACTTGGGATCCCATCAGGAAGATATGCCGATATCTGTTTCAGCCACCGTTACTGACAATCAGCGTGTAAAGCAGGTGTCATTACGCTACCGATCGTCAGACTCTTCTGATGAATTTTTATCCACTCCAATGATAAAGAATGCCTCCTCACAAGTGTATTCAGCGTCTATTCCTGCAACGACGGTTATGGCGCCGGGCGTCGCATATTTTGTTGAAGCAACCGATGCTGAGGGTAATATTTCTCAGCAGCCGTTCCCCAGTCATCCACACATCGTTATGATTGAAGGTGAGCGCTCTACGACGGCCAGCCGCAAAATAAATTGGTGGTGGGTGCTTGCGGGAGCAGTCGCGGTTGGGGCAGTGGCCGGCACTGATAGCGGTAGCGATCCATCAGATACCGCGGTGAATGGAGAGGGTTCCGAAGGATTAACGGTTGTGGCACCGGTGCCTTAAGGCAATGAGGAACACTATCATACTAATAATATGGGCCGGGTTATTCGCAGTAAGCTTAGCTGGCTGTGGCGCAGGCCCTGAGGTACCCGCTGAGTTAGAAAATTCGTTTGCGCTCCCAAAGGGGCTCAACCCCCGTGAACTACCTTCAGGAGTGACAGCAATGGCAATCATTCCAGAACTGGGTGTGGAAATTACTCTTGCGATGAATAACGAAAAAGCAATTGGTTCATTTCCAATTCTTCCCGCAGGGAAATATACGGTTATTGTCAGGTTTTCCTCAAATGGTTTTATCCTTGCCCAATCCGAGCAACAAATCGATTATCTTGGTTCGTCCCAGATCATCGATTTCAGTGGCACCGAATATGAATACCCGGATGATGATGGAGATAAATACTCTAATCTAACTGAGCTTCTAATTCAGAAAAATCCCGCCGAGAAAAGCGACAAACCGGAGCCTCGCCGGGTATTTATTACCTCAGCCGAAGGGCCAGCAGACCTTTCCAAATGGAATGATGCGGGAGGGGAAGTTGGAATCCTGGCCGGCGACAATATCTGTCAGGCAAGAGCAGATTCTGCGGGCCTAAACGCAACCTTTCGTGCCTGGTTGTCAGATGATAATGATGATGCCTATTGCCGTGTTGCTGGATTGAGTGGAAAAAAAGGCAGTGAAACCTGCAATACGGATGGCTTTGATTCCGGGCCTTATGTTCGTACCGATGACTTTCTTTTCGCCAAGAGTTTGAATGAGCTTGTCGATGGAAAGGTGCTCAGCGCAATCCAGTTTGATGAAGCCACGCAGGATCTTACCAGGGCATCTTTATCAGTGTGGACTGCCGCTTCTCCAGACGGAACATTAAATAAATATGATGATAACGATAGTTGCGATAACTGGACGTCGGATGACAGCAATAAGCTTAGTGTGAACGGAAAGGGTCACAAAACCATTTTAAGGTGGACAAGCGCTCAAGTGACCCGTTGTGGGGATTCTTCAAGTCTTTACTGTTTTCAGGTTTCTCAAGGCGACTCGGTGCTACCTCTATTTAAGTCAAAAGATGCAAAGAAGGTTTTTGTCACCTCAAGCACAGGTAGTGGCGATCTTTCCAGTTGGGCAGATGCCAATGGTCAATCCGGGTTCCTTGCCGGGGAACAAATTTGCCAAACCCTTGCTAGCAAAGTGGGGTTAAAAAACGCTGAAAAATTCACCCCGTGGCTATCGGACTCTGTGGATGTGGCTATCAACCGGCTTCAGGGCGAGGGCCCCTGGGCCAGACCGGACGGCATGGTGATTGCTACAGCTAAAGCAGATCTTTTGGATGGTAATATCATCACCTCCATCGCGCAGACGGAGCAAGGAGATTATATTTCACGCGATGTATGGACAGGTACCGGTCCTTCAGGGCGCTGCAAAGATTGTGGTTTAATGACCTGCGACAACTGGAACAGTGCATCCGCCAATCAGTCAGCGATTCTTGGCAGTACTCACGATACAAACAATGAATGGACAGATACCGGAACAACTCGAGCTTGCGATAGGGAGCGCCGCTTGTATTGTTTTGAGGGAGGGTAACAAACAGAGGAGATTGATTCTCCTCTGTTTGTTAACAGGTTTACTTTAAGCGAAAGGGTAAACTTATGGTGCTGTATTGGGTACCAGTATTCGAGGGTTTGTACCAGAAGCGTTTTCTAACGCTGTTGCCCAAGCTCCGCTCCAGGGTTTTAACGCATCAGTAGAGGTTAACGTTAAATACTTGCCACTACCAAGCTCCCCCGAGTACATCCAGCTCCACAGGTTATCGTAAAAAATACCGGCTGCTTTGGCTTCATCAAGTGTACAGCCATCAGTATCTCCGCAATTATTAGGGGATGTTGCAATATCAGTAACAATGCGTAACTCACTGAGCTTGGTATCTGGAAACAAATAGGGGTTGCCAATCAGATTCCATTCCGGTTTAGAACCCTTCGCAGCAACAGGTATTTCAAAACACCCCTTGTTTGACACGCAAGCCGGTGAATCGGCCGATACTAAATTAGGTGCTTGCACGCTGCCTTCGGGCATATCCAGAGTTGCGTTCTCGGTTGTCGTAATAAACCAGTAGCCTTTTCCCTGCTCAAGCGTAGCGGATAGTGTCTCCTTCTTATAGGCAGACGGACTACTGCTGTTATCATAACTGAAGACTACCCAATGTGTGCCATATGTACCCAGGTTATCATCACCAAATATATCTTGTACGGTGTTTTTGTTAGACGGGGGCATGCAAGGCAGGCTGATCATTGTCCATTGGTCTGGAGCCAACCCAAGATTTGCTTGACAAATACTTCCTCCCGCCCCAAAAAACCATGAAGATACTGTTTCTGCGACATATTTTAAATTAACGGGTAACTCGGATCTCCATACATTCAAATACTCTTCTAATGAAATATTTCCGCCAGCGGCCCCAAGATTTAAGTATCTAACGGCTTGCCAACGTGCTGTATCAGCATTGAAATAGTTGAAAAGCCTGGTGCCAACTACTTCAATTTTATGACGCTGAACCGGTGTAGAGTAGTCATCATTTCTAAGAGAATCGCTTTCCCTTTGATACCAGTCTGACAATGTGTCTCCTGGTTGTAACTGTCGGTGCGCTTCATTCAGCGTCTTATTAAAATAAGTCTGGATACTTTGAGAGTAAGATTCTCCGCCAGAATAAGGAGGGTTCGCCTCCCACAAAGCCGGCAGGTCTTTTAGTGCTTGCAATGAGGCTGCTTCAGATATAGCTTCTTCAAACCATTGATTGGCATTGTTTGGAGTTTTCACGTGATTATCAATAACATGCATTATCTCATGTCCAAACTGGTAAACTAATTGATCCCAAAAAGAATCATCAATATTTACTGATATTACCCAGTTTCCATCGTTGTCTTTTTCATGTAAAGCAATTGGTGAATCCGGGTATTTATTTTTTAATTTTATGGGAGCATCTAATGAGTATCCTGGGAAATATCCCAGCAATGATTCCCCTGTCAGCTTTGTAATATTGGTAATTATGTTCAATGTGCCTGGATTATTAAAACCAACCGATTCCCAACTATCGCCATCAGGAATTATTATCAGTTCCGTATTAGAAGATTTTGTATCAACCACAAAATCCAAAACTTCGCTATCAGAACCTCCTGACTCATAAACTTTCCAGATCGCGGCGCCATCATCTAAAGACGCATTAAAATAAGATATGTTAACTGAACAGATACCTGTACCATCCGGACAATTGGCCTGGTTTCCGCTGATGGCATTTGCGACCTTCCAACTGCCAGATGAATCCATCACTCGAATTCCATATGTGGCGTTACCCGTTACCGAGGGCAAGGCACCCCATGTAAAGGTTGGAGTGGATGTGGAAACCGTTACATTATTGGGACTAATGGGATTAGGAATTCCTTCTGCGAATATAAAAGAGCAAGGCGAAAATGATAAATATATAAAACCGATACTAATGAAAAAACGATGTCTCATGGCTGCTGTCTCCTTAAAGTCAAAATTATTAAGAATGGTTATTTTCGAATAACCGTTCTACTTAACTGCTCGAATCTACTGTAAAATTAACGATCTCACTATCCTCACCACTTGATTTATAAACCCTCCATAGGGTGTAGCTATGAAATGATGTAAAATCTTATGTTGTTGATATTTTGAATAAAGCATATTCCTCCTAATAAGCAGGTGGTCAAGAAAGGGCATTCAACCCCAATTTTGGTCACTTTGAGGCCAAAAATAGTCGATTTCTACCCGAAATAGGTATTTCTGGGGTCAGGACACAATGAAAAATAATTTCTGCAACGATTGTTAACAATAGAATTACTGGAATAACATGCCTCACTTATCACCCTGCCGTTAAATGCAGGATGAGATGTATCGATGCCTGTATCTAAAATTGCTACCGCCCAACCTTCGCCAGAATAATCTGAGAATTTATAGGATTCAAAGATATTGGGAACAGATTCACCCAAAGACCCCTGTAAAAGAGCGTCTTCACTGATAGAAGCAATGTTAGAATCATGCCTCAGTGACTTTAATCCTTTTTCAGTAACTGATAAGGGCAAGTTGTGGTGTATAACGGTATTTGGTGACTTCAAGCGCCTTTTCTTTCTTTGCTCGGAGTCGATTCAAAACTTTATCTTGCCCCTTACTGATTGATGTAAGGCGATCCTTGTAGCTAATTGTTTGGTGGAATCGTTAGAAAGATCTCCCACATCCTTTATATTAACAATGACCTTTACACGCCCTTCTGTTTTCGCTTTAGATAATAAATCATTGGGTAATGTCAATAGTTCAGTATTAGCATAAACGCTGCATTGGAAAATGCATAAGCTTACGAGTATGTATCTTTTAATAGAAAAATTAAGCCCGTAACTAAACATTTGTTTTAGCTCTGACATAATCTTACATCTCCTTTTTTGCAGGCACCACCTTGCGTTTTTAGAATTAATGATTTTATTTTGGTTAGCGCTACACTAGCAGATGATGACTCCGAACTGTCCTATTCGAAAGAACAGTCTTTATCGAAGATAATCCCATTCATTACAACTTTATCCTCACTACTGCGTTATACCTATTATCCTGGTAGTCCAAGTCAGTGGCTAGGCATGATTGTTTAGCTGATACGACAGGCCAGCTAGGGAGTATATGATTCTAGGGAGATACTTAATGATAAATAATCGCCACAGTGGCTTTAATAAGTCTTTATTTAACATAAATGAATATGTCCAGAAACTTTCTATTGTCGACTCAAAAGATGAGGTTTCTAATATTTGTTCTAAAATCGCACAGGAATTTGAGGTTTCCTTCTTTTCGTGTGGTTTTAACGATTCGGTAAATTTCCATGATGCCAGTTATCTATTGTTATCTAACTGCGATAGCTCTTGGTTAGAAGAATATTCTAATTTAAAGTATCAAAGAATTGATCCTAGAATAAGGGAGTGCGCTGCTACAAGACTGCCTGTTTTATGGAGTATAGATAACGGCTATTTACATAATCTTCCCCAAAAACAAAAGAAGATGATGTTAAACGCTTATGATCACAATATACGATCGGGTGTGACCATTCCTTTTTATTTTCCACTCAGTATCAGTGGTGTTTTCAGCTTAGGGATGAATGCCGATTTATATATGGGAAAGAAAAGTCTTAAACACCTTCAAGTAGTCACACCCTATATAAGCTATTTAGGAAGTTATATAAATCAGGCGATTTTAAGAATTATAAACCTTGAAAGAAACCACCAGAAAAACTCTTTAACACTGCGAGAAAAAGACTGTTTATGTTGGTTGGCAGGTGGTAAAACAGCCAGTGAAACCGCCTCAAACCTGTTTATTTCAGAAAGCACAGTTAAGTTTCATTGTAAGAATTCGATGAGGAAGTTAGGGGCAAAAAACACCTCTCAAGCACTTGCTATTGCTATTATAAGAGGTTACATCAGGCCGGTGATGGGGAACAGTTGGGCTAACTAATAAGAATATAAATACTATTCTATTAGGTAGCTTATTACGTAATTCAAAAATGGTACATTTATTAAGTGTTGATATGAAGTGCTCCGAATGATTTTATATTCAGAGTCCAAGTATCACCATATTTATAGACGCAAGGACACTAAAAGGAATTTATTATGAAACAAATAACATCAGCGACATTATTCATCATTGCCAGCTCAATTTCCATTTCTAACGCATCAGATACACCTACGGCTTTATCTCCAAGTGGTACGATTAATAGTAATCAGCCAGCCTTTGAATGGACGGCTGTACCAGGAGCACAGAGTTATGCCGTTTATGCTAGAGATGCAACAGGAGAATTAAAGGTATGGCAGGTGGTTAGGGCCAGTACTGCTAATTGTGCTTCTGGTACTGGAACTTGTACCCACACCTATCCGGGCAAAATATTTGCAGAAGGCTCTGGTGGGTTCTGGAAAGTTATGACTACGGACGATGGTTATGGTCCAGAGAGTAATATACTGGACTTCACTGTTGAAAGTGATTTAACAATAGACGAAATAGTACTAACGTCTCCTGAAAAAGGAGCTACGCTCAATACGAGCACTACGACTTTTGAATGGGATGTTCTCAAAGGAGATGCGCCAGAAAACGTCAAAAGCTGGAGTTATACGATTCAGATAATTGATGCAACTACTGATGAAAGAATCGCATTCCAGAGTCTCTCTCCCACTAATAATTGCAGTAACGGTAAGTGTTCCTATAGTAGGGCATTAGTGGATGGTAATTATAAATGGCAAGTTGGGATATATGAAAGCTATGATGATGGTAGTTATGATTATTTGTTAGAAACTGATTATTCCATCTTTTCTGTTCAAACAGGTGCTGTTAATTCAGGTCTTAAGATTATTCCTGAAAGTGAAGGTGGTTGGGATGGCGCTAGTTTAGACGATGTTAAAACGATAGCAACATATGCTGGAAATATTCTGCTTAAACGCTATTTCCCTGGGGTAAAGTTAGACCCAGTCATTCTTCGAAATAGAACTGCAGGTGGCCCTGTGATTTTGTTCGATAGAGGTGAGAATAATGAATATATTATTGACTTAAGTGTAGGTGGGAATGTATGGAAACAATTCACATACCAGTTTTCACATGAGTTGACGCATGCCATTGGCAATTATGGCAATACACCTAGCGATGCAAATCAGTGGTTTGAAGAGGTGTTTAGCGAAGCGGCATCTTTGCTCACACTTAAAGAGATGGCGGAAGTATGGAAAATATCTCCGGCGTTTCCTGGTACAGAAAACTACGCATCTAATTTTGAAAAATATTATCTAGAAGTCATCAATAGAGAAACTCGCCAGTTACAGCAAGGGGAGACATTGGCTGAGTGGTATCTAAGAGAGGGACCTGCGTTAAGGACAACTAAGATTGGTCACGGGGGTGATAATCGAGAAAAAATTGGAGTGGTTGCTAATAAGGTATTTACATTTTTCAGTGAGTCTCCAGATCGCTGGGAATCTATAAAATACCTGAATATTGGAGATATTGGCGCTGATATCCTACTGGAGGAATATTTAGAAGCGTGGAAAACCGAATTACCAGGTGATAAGAAATATATTGCTGAAACAATCTCTTCATGGTTTGGTTATTAATCCCATCTAAAGCACTAAAGCATTTGTCACAGTACTTGTGGCAAATGCTTTTTATATTGTGTGTCAAAATATGTCGACGATTTCTGTCGATGCACCAATCCAATATATTCAGACATATACGTGTATTCCACAGGTTAATGCTTGAAGCAATAAATAATGCCGCTAGTCAATATGAATAATGTAAGCGCATCAAACCTGATGAATGAACCAGGCTTTGGTATGATCCTGCTACAACAAAACAGCTATGTAGCACTTATGGACAAGGTAGGATCGCCGCTATTGGGTCAAACACCTCCTGATTGGGATTTGATTCGACGTTATTTGGACCATGCCGATGAGCGTGCTTTTGAGCAGCTTATGAGACGCCATTACGATAGTGTGTATCACCGCTTACTCAGTCACTGCAAGCATCCACAAGATGCGGAGGATATGGCGCAGCAACTTTGGGTTCGAGTGGTCAATAATCTAGCCAGCTACAAAGACGATGGCAAGTTCCCTTCATTTTTAATGCGTGCAACCACCAATATGCTCACGGATTATTGGCGTCGTAAAGGTGTCAAAGACCAGGTGATTCAGCAAGTGTTTTCCGAAGAAGAAACCGATGCCCTTGAAATGGCTCCTGATCAGGGTATTGGGGTTAGCGCATTGCATGAGGTACAGGATCAGGTCTCCTACCTCACCCGCAAACTCATTCCTGAGCTTGTGTGCGAGCAACGGCTTGCCTTTCTCTTGATGCATGAATCGGAACACTGGGAGGAAAAACACCGCCTTGGCTGGCAACACCTGGCAGAGTTGAATGGCATGGATGCTCAGGAAGCGTGGAACCGGTTTGAGGCTTTTCGAAATAAATTGCTTCAACAAGTAAACGGTCGTTCAGGTGAAGAATCTGACTGCAACAGTTTATTGGTTTTTCTCATTTGGACGCAGGCCCAGCGTTTGGAAAAACGACAATCTTTTACCTGGGATTATTTTGCAGAGGTTTTGGGTATTTCCGTCAATACATTAAAAGCGCGTTACCGCACCGCACTGAAAAAACTCTCGCAGGGGTTAAAAAATGAGTAGTAATACGAATAATGATGCGGATCAGGATAAAGTGAAAGAACTATTCAAAATCTTTCAGCAACAGCGGGAAAAAGCACCGCAGGAAAGGCAGCAGGCGATCATGGATAAACTCCATCCCACTAAGATTGCACCGCTTGTTAATGGTGAAACGGAAGACGAGCAGACGGTAGTTGATCAATACCGTAAATTTATGAGTGAGCGCGACGGAAGCAAGGAAGAGATTATTGCGCAGCTGACCGCCTATGCCAAATCAAAGGCTGAGGCTGGCGTGGGAGAGCAAAATCCTGGGGCTAAACCAGTGGTTTCAGAAAGCAACCTTACTCGCCTATTTCAGTGGCCTAGACGAGGATTGAGCCATTTTGGCGAGGGATTCTCTAAGGTCTTTATGGGTGGGTTAGGGCAGTGGCAGCTTTTGTTGCCCGCCTTGGCGATGGTCGCTGTGGTTCTGTGGTTGACTCAGACAATGGAGCACAAAATAGACGACTCACAAGCCGTTGCCTGGAAGGATTCCTTGCCTGTCGCTGTGGCTGATAATGCACAAGATATTTTGAATAAATTACAGCCTTCGACGCAGCCTACGCTTGGATTTACACAGTACAGTGGCACCTTATCAGCGGGGTTTGAGCTGGGTCAGGCGATGGCTTATATTGAACTGGCATTAGTCGCTCAGAGTGAAAAACATATTTCCAGCATGGTGAAACGAGCCGACAATTTGGCGGATTACCTCGGCCTGCAGCCACTAAGTACTCAGGTTGATTTGCAGAAAGACACTGCGTCACTGGACAGCGTTGCCCAACGCTGGTTTGATTCAAGTAATGAATTGACTATGTATTATCAGTTGGGTTACTGGTTGAAAACCACTCAATTTTCCTTGCTGTTAACCAAATATTCCGAAGCCCTTGTGCCGATAGAAGAGCAACTCACACGGCTCAAAGAACACCGTTTACAGTGGGAACGAAAGCTGGCAATACATCCAGCGCAGTTGCGTCAAATTCAAAAACTGGCTGACCTGGACGCATCCTCGCTGCAGACACGTTACGGTCGCCAGATGTTTGTTCGGCAGTTAGAACGCACGATTGCAGCGTTCAAGAATCTATAGGCAAGCGAGTCTAAACAACAATATTATGATAGGTATGCTTCTGCTGGGGTTTTGGCTGATCGCATCTGGTTCGGTTGGCGCAGCTGATGATCCAAGAGCCAATGCAGATTACTATATCGAAGTGTTTGGCGAGGTGAGCGCTGAGGACGACTCTAAAGTTCGTCGTGCTCATCAAGTGTTTGAGCAAGTGCGCAATGTTGCGGAAGATCCCATCGGTTTTACCCCCGCCCTGAAAGTCATCAACAGTGACAAGCAACCCTGGGCATTGGCTTTGCCCGATGGATACGTAATTCTTTCAAGGGGTGCGCTGGATATCTGTTACAACGGCGGTGGAGAAGAGCAGGGTGATGCACGCTTGGCTTTTGTCCTGGGGCATGAACTGGCGCACCTGGTGTCGCGTGATTTCTGGCATAGAAATGTGTTCCTGAGTTTGTCTGGAACTTCACAAAGTGACGAGCTCAGCCCTATTAAAGAAATTGTGGCGGGTGGCTTTTTTGATGATACAGAGGAGGCTCAAGCGGCGAATAGAAAAGTGATTAAAAGAAAAGAATTGCGTGCAGATGATGCGGGATTTTTGTACGCTTCTCTCGCGGGATACCAGACGACACTTATTTTTGATCAAGAAGAAGGCAAAGGCTTTCTTAATGACTGGGTTCGGCAAACACGCACACTCAAAGACAAAACTCACCTTGGCCCCGATGAACGCTCAGGCTTTTTAAAGACGCGGTTTAGTGCCATCTCGGCTAAGGTTGCCTTTTTTAAAGCGGGCATTCAGTTAGCTCAATTTGGACGCTTTCGGGATGCGCAGTATTTGTTTGAGGCTTTCGCACAGTCTTTCCCCTCGCACGAAGTTTCCACTAATCTGGGCTATGTGCATTTGCAGCAAGCGCTGCAATATCTTCCCGAGGAGCGGCGGTATCAATTCTGGTTACCCGTGCGGCTGGTTGATGCACCTGATCTTTTTATGGCCACGCGTGGTTTAAAAGGTGGCTTGCCGCCGAATGCCGTGCGGCATTTTCGTGAGGCAGAAAAATACTTTGAAAAAGCTGCCAATGCACGACGTGATGACATTCCTAGTCGTATCAACCTTGCATC
>JAUZSW010839887.1:0-10867 GCA_034780735.1 Hyalogyrina grasslei
TTTTGGGCCGGATCGACCTGAAGAAAAATTCATGGAGAAATACCGATTGTAAAAATGAAATGCCATTCCCTGTAAAACTCAAATATATTCATGCATTGTTTTTGAATAAAGAGGATAAAGGAGCCACCGTGCCATTCATTTACTCATGGAGTTTGGGAGATAAAGAAGTACCCGTATTGGCTACCGTTAAGTTTAATTCTAATAAAATTCCAAAGGTAGTGGACAACAAGGCCCATCGTATTTGGGTAGAATATGCCGTGCCATCATGTATGCCATGCAAAGACAAGGTAATTAATGAGCTTACAGGAGGAACAACCAATGCTCGCGAACAGAAAATCGAAGTGGTGTCGTATGTAAAAGAACGAACAAATGCCTACGTGATTGAGGTGAAAGTGCGATCTAAATTTGCCGATACAAAAGGAGAAAACATCATTGAAATGCCTACCTTGAAATTACAGGAAGATGGTGAGTCCTATTTTATCGGGCCCTTGTTTGTTCCAGAAGAAAAAACACTGGAATATGAATACAGGATTAAACTGGTAACAGATGAGGAGATATTTCAATCTGATTGGATTTATTCATCCGAATCGAGTTTATACCTAAATAAGAAGCTTGTAGAAGATGCGCTGGGAAAATTTCCCGGCGAATAGTTACTGATTTTTTTTATTAATTATGCCTCAGAATCGATCACTCTTATTTATGGCATTGATGCTTATGTCAACTATTGGCGTAGCTCAACCCAATTTTACTCAGGCAATTGAACTCGAAGGAGTGAGGTGTTTCATGGATGCCTCAAAACCAAAGGTAGCCTATTATTCGCCCGGAGGATTGGGCATGGTTGTGGACAGGAATGAGAAACCCGATTTCAATTTCTTTCGTGCCCGATATACCGGAAATGCTGCCTACGATGATAAAGGCGAAATCCGGTTTTTAAGTATCCTGCGTTTCAAAGTGAAGATGGAGCAAATATCGGCTGAAAAATTATCCCGCATCAAAAAAGCGTTGTGGCCATCGGGGAGCGGTCAACTAAAACCTGTTCCCATTACGGATATCAAAACAACCCTTGCCTTCATATCAGTCGATTCTGAAGAAGACGATTCAGGTAAAAGCAATTTGCTGACAGGAGATCTATCTGCCCAGGATGCTGACGGGTTTAATGGAAAAGGAGTGTTTTGGAAGGAGCGGGAATTTACCATCAAACTCGATAAATTTTCTACGCAACTTCTTGACAAGGCTTTTGAACAAGGACAATCACTAATGAGTTTGAGCTATGCCTTTTTCTCAAAAGGAATTAACCAAATGGAAAATAGCTTTATTACAGATGGCGAAAAAGAAGTGTTGGATGCGATACGAGAGCAAGTTGAATCGCAGCAAGATAGCATTGGCGAAGAAAAAGTTTGTATTCGCTCAGATGCCTTTTCGATTGTTATCGATTCGAAAAGATGGCCCGAACTGATCCGGCAAATTGATATTAATGAAGAGGTGCCTCCGGGCTATGCAGCGATGGAAGTGAGGTGCTACGATTTCAATAATAGCCTGCGGCCCGATTTGTTTGCAAAGAAAATAGAGATTAAAGCTACCGGAGTTGGGCGGGGAGATGTGCTGGTGAAATCTACATTCAACCGGAAGTCGCCTGATATATATGTTTATAAAGTAAAATTTCCGTATGCAGTGCGATTGGACAAACCTCTGTATTACAGGGTGACCAGTGTGAGCGACGAAGCTGCCCCATCAAAGACCGATTGGATAGAGCAGAATCTATGGACTGGATTGATTGATATAACATCTTCTGAAGACCAGATTATTGAAAATGAAGAAGAGTGATGGGAGTGGATTTTCACTAAATGCTTTAGGGGATACAAGATTTATAAAATTATAAAAACATGAAAAAAAACCTAATTCTACTAGCATTTTGCCTCCTTGGTGCGATGCATACTTCTGCTCAGGTGAAATACGATGAGGGTCGTATTCAGGTGTTGGGGGTACAACTATTACAAGATTCGAAGAATGACAATTCATACTATTATTTGCCTCAATATCCCCGGTTGGCAGTAAAGGGAAATGGCGATGTAGAACTCATGTGCCTTAAATATGTGGGTGAAGGAGAACAGCCCAGCGGCGGCTTATTTCATGCACTAATCGAATTTTCTTTACCAGAGGAAATGCTTATTGAGCTACAGGCTGCCTTGGAGGAAGAAGTTGCAGGCGCAAAAATTTTGGGACCTGTTCCATTGTTGCCCTTTGTTTCTGGAGAAGGTCAGGGAGCAGCAGGTTTTCAATTGATATCAGCCATATTGTCTAATGCAGGAGGAGAAGATTCATTTTCAAGATCAGTAATCACATCGGGGTATGCACCACTTTTGCCAGGCTCCAAATCAGCCATTGCAGCCAATCTTACCCCTGAAGGAGCAACACTATTGTGGAATTCTTTTACCGGACCAACATCTGATGTGTCAGCATCTATAAATGCTTCTTATGAGGCTGTAGTGAAAGCGTATAACGCTGTGGTGACCGCCGACATGAGTGTGGTATATACTCATTTTAGCCAGATGTACAATTTTCAGCACGACTATTCCAAGCGCGAACTTCGCGATGTGGCAGATGAGTTGGCAAGGGAAGGCAAAATAAATATTGAGGTTTTCGACCGATCAGAAGGCCTGGATATCAAAGTTTCGGAAATGAACAGTATCCTGAACCTGGTGACTGACAAACTGGTAGAAATAATGTTTAATTCCGAAACCGGATGGTCAAAAGCCCCGGAGAAGGAACAGGCCGTTACTGCTGGTCAGATCAAAGGGCGTCAACAAAAAGGATATATCACCAAACTCTTTAAAGGCACAGGCAATTCTAAATACATTTCTGACGATCAGTATGTGTTGAAAAAAAGATCTGACATCCAAACCAATACATTTTATTTGAATCTGAGCAAAACAACTACGGTGAAAGTGCCGGTGCATTCTTCCGGAAACCTCGGCGGATTCTATGATGAAATGGGTAATGATCCCAAATATTTCAGAATAGTCGATCTGAATGATGCTGCTTTTCAGTCGCGCGATATCTATTTCCAGATTGATGGTGAGTATGTAGATGCTTTCAAAAGTAAGATAAACTTTGTGTCGGTAAACTTTCGGAAAGATCATGGTTCCAAACCTGCTACAACCAAAGAAATATTTTTCAATTATAGTGCAGTAGAAAATTGAGAACTCGTTAAATCAGTCAGTTTCCCTCGTCTGGGTGATAATAGCTCAGAGTGGCTAAATTTTTAATATCAATTAAACTGGAGCTTACGGGGCATTGATGAGCCCATCTCAATTCCGGTAAATAGTTCGGAGTGGATAAAATCAAACGCTCCGGTCATTTCTTTAAAGCCACCTTTCAAAAAAGAATTTGTAGAGATTGATGCAGATCGTTCTATGTTCATAGATGCCGGAATATCAACTGCCATTGTTGAGTTTGCATCGGTTCTGGCGGGTAAAAAAGAGAAAGTGGGAAGGGTGATGCTCAGAGCCGATGATGCGGAATCCTTATCACGAATTACATTATATCATGACGAGGGAGAGCAGGTTGTATATCGCGTGACATGGGTATCGAAAAAAGGAACTCAAAAAATGCAGCTTCAACTGCTCGATACCGATTATCTGTTTTTATTGCCTCCAGAACCGGAAGATAACGAATGAAGAAGATATTATTAATACTGTTTGTAAGTATGGTTCATTTGGCAAATGGCCAGCAAGTATTGGTTGACAGAGGTATTAGAGCCGGAGATCTTTGGTGTTTTCCTTTAGCCTCCGATACCCTGAGCTATTACTATCTTCCCGATGAAGCATCTCTGGCTCTGGATGATAAGCAGCATCCTGAATTTTCACTCATTCGGTATGTCATTGCAAACGCTTCGTCAGGCAATGATGCAAATTCTATTCAGCAAGCCGGAGGGGGTGCTATTTTACATTTTCTTATTCAGTATAATACATTGGATGAAACGGTGAAGAAGGCAGAAGAATCGCTTGCCGAAATACTGCAAAACAATAGTATAAAACTCAAAGGGCCTGTGATTTTTGAGCAGGGAAAATATGCATTGATATCTTCTATTTTATCTAAAGACGGGAAAAAGCAAAACCTCTTAATGGCATCGGGTAGTGCACCCGTGTTGGAAGGCAGCAAAATTGCACTTTCATTTGAAATGGAACCCGAAACATCAAAATTGCTTTTAGAGAGTTTTAAAATGGCTACTCCCGATATCTCCATAGTTTTTGATATGGAATTTGCGGGATTATCAGACGCCTTCAATGCTGAGATGGAAATAGATTGGTCTCAAGTACAGAAAAATCAACATATAAAAGGCGGCGTGAAAGCCTACTACGTAAGTGCCGAGGTAGATATGCTGTATAATGAACTTAGAAAGGAAAGTGCCATTATACTTACTACCAGCGGTGAGGATGCTGAAATGCAAGCGCTAATCAATAGAGTGTATGAAAAACTCACCGACTTGTTTTTTAGGCAGGTTGAGCCTGAAAAAGTTCCTCCGGCGGTTAAGAAAGATATTGTAAGTGGGTTTGATAAAGTGATGAAGAGCATGAGTAAGAAATCTCCTTTTAGCGCTCATGCAGCATATAAGGTGAAAGAGTTGAAGACAGAAGGGCATTCGAAAATGAGCTTTAATTCAAGAGCGACAGTAAAACGACATCACTACATCACCTTTAACATGGGCGATCTGTACAAAACCTATGGCGATGACAGCAGATTTTTTAAAACTGTGAATATGGATGATCCGGATTTTCAACAGAGAGAAGTTTATGTGGGTGTTGATGGAACATTAATTAGTGAACTGGGAAAAATGATTAATAATGTTACTGTAACGATGAGGAAGGTTCATGAAAATGGAGAGCAAACGATCCGGGAGATTATTGTGACGCCGGAAATAGTGCAAAACTCAACATTGTCTATGAAAATGGTTTACGGCTCGAAAGGCGATGACGACCGGATGAGTTGGCTGAGCTACGAATACCGGACAAACTGGAAATTCAGCGGCGGTGGCGAACATATCACCGATTGGGAAAGCAGTGAATCTTCAATGATAAACTTATATGCACCTTTCAACAGAACAGTAGTTCAGCTGATTGGCGATGCCGAATTATTGAAATCGGAAGGCGTGAGGGCAGCAATTATTCAGATTTCGTATCCGTTTTTTGGAGATAAACGTAGTGCAAGGCTCACGTGGAAACCGGGAGATATTCCTGATGATAAGTTGGTTGAAATTACCCTTCCGGTAAATAATGATACCTATGAATATAAAATCACCTGGGTAAAAAATGATGGATCCAGAGTAGTCAGCGAAGGCAACGATAACACCGGCCTTATTTTTATTGATGAGTTACAGAAATAACACCTTTTGAAAACAAATAATTTACTTAACCATATAAATTTTTTAGTTATGAAAACAAATAAATTAATAAAGAATTATCATTTCTACCTGATAGGGTTGATGGCGTTTTTGTTGATGTCTGGTATGTCTGCTACAACTGCGCACGCCCAGGCGCTTGATGGTGACAATCGTGTTTCCATTACCCTCGATGATGGTACAGAAGTCACCCTGTTGGGCAAAGCGAAAACCGGAAAGAACAATAATTTTACAGGTGATTATTATTATTTGCCAACAGCATTAAGGCTGAGTTCACGACCTGATGGCGTTCCTGAATTTCTATTTATGAAATACACAACTGAGAAAGATGCAGCAGCAGGGGGAGTGCAGGGAGCCTTGATGCATTTTCTGATGCAATGGGGCCTGACAGCACAGAAGGAAGCAGAGATTGAAGGTAAGCTTAAAGCAAAACTCGAAGAGAAAAAAAAGGAGCCGGGCTTTGGAGGTCGCTTCAAAAAAGTTACGAAGATAAGAGTTATGGGGGCGGTTGATGTTCAGCCCATTCCCGAAGGATCTTTTCAAATATATTCGGCTTCACTAAGCGATCCTGCTGCATCAAAGCTAATTCAATCGGGCAGAGCACCTTCAATTGAAGGGGGAAAAGCTGTAGTGGCCAGTAAGATGGATAAAAATACGGCTCAGCTCATGGCGGCTTCTCTGGAGGAAACCAGTTCCATTGCTGATTTGTCAGTCACCTTAAATTATCAGTATTCTGTAATGCTGCCTGCCATTGATGCCTCTGTGGTAATCAATTGGAGTAAGGTATCAGAAATAATGGATTCCTTATCTACAGAATATTCACACTCTTCCAAAACAACAAAAATCCTTTGGTACAAGAAAAGCAGTTCCACGTATTCTTACGATGAGATGCACAAGATTTATCAAAAGTCTATTGAACGGAAAGCGGTTCAGGTCAATATTGTTGATCGCTCACTCGGAGACGAGACAAGTGCCATGGTGCTCGAAGCTTTTATGAATTATTTTACCAATGCCTTAACCGATAAGGATGTCTCTATTCCTCCTGTACCGCCGGCAGGCGATAAGGAAGATGATCTTAATAATAAAAAAGGGAATTATTATAAAGTAAATAAAGTAAAGATTGAAAAACGTGTTCAGAAAGGTCGGGAAACAATTACGCTAAACTATCGTCGTGCGGTACCAAATTATATTGATGTTACCGGTAATCTTCGTTCCTGGTACGATGGCGTTAAAGACAATCCACAATGTGTAAGTTCGGTCAATCTCAATGATCCGTTTTTTGAACACCGGAATATCTCTTTTATAATTGACGGCGAAGTGGAGGATATTTTTAGTCAGGTTGTTAATTATGTAAATGTTGAGGTCAGGAAAAAAAGAAGTTCAGGAAATGATTTTACGGATGCGGTGACAGTCGATAAAAAATACATTTCAGAAAAAGGGGTGACTGTAAATATGATGTATGCGCGGGGAGAAGATAATAAACCTGCCGTATATGAGTATCGGACTCAGTGGAGCATAAGAGGAGGAAAGGTGTATCCTGAAAATGCAACATGGAAAAAGGGAGACTGGAGCGGTGTCACCTTGTATCCACCCGTAAACATCATAAGTATTGAATTTGAGTCGGATCTGGATGAACTGAAGGAAAGAGGAATAACCCGCGTAACAGCCCAGGTGAGATTCATGCAGTTTGGAAAAGAAGATGAAGAGAATATACACATCTCTCCGGCTAAAGGAGAGTCTTTGGTGGACAAGAAAATTTTTATTGACGACAACACCAAAGGATATGCATATCGACTGATTATCAACCATAAAACCATGGGCAAGTTAGCACTTCCATGGGAGGTAAGGATGAACGATGATTACATATATGCTACCATTCCTGAGGAGCTGGACGATATTGAATCTGATATTTTTAAAGGGGCAAAGAAAGAGGCTGATGAGATTGTTTCAAAGGCTAAAGAAAGTGTTTTAGATAAGTTTTCCGAGCTTTTTGAATAGTGACTTCGAATAGAATATGATTTACCGGATTGATGCTAAAAAGCATTGAGCCAGGATGAGTGTTCATATTGCTTTTATATAGATAATGCTTTTTGAGGTTTGGCTAAAAAGTTCATACACACCTCAAAAAGCATCAATTATCCATGAATTCAATTTATTTCCAGATGCCTGAAATTTACAATCCATAAAATAAAAGTCATGAAAAAATTAATAATTCTTCGTTTTTGCATTCTACTTGTAATTCATGGATTTCTTATTGGATCAATGCATTTGCAAGCTCAGCAAATTATTATTGATAAATTGGTTAAAGCGGGTGATCTGACTCTTTTCCCGGAAATGGGAAATGAGAATGTCTATTACTATTTGCCAGATCAATTGCGGTTGGCAAACCATGAAAACGGAAAGCCTCAGTTTTCATTTTTGAAATATGTCGATAACACTCGCCCGGCTCCGGGAGCAGATGATATTCGTGAGGGAGAAGGCGGTGGCATATTGCATGCCGTAATATCCTTGTCTGTTACACCAGAACAATTGACCGAGGCCAGAAATGCATTGCGTCAGATTAATTCGGAAGGGATCCTTAAAGGACCGGTTATTTACAATAGAGGAACTATGACCATTATTTCGTCATTTGCCAATACAGAAGGTGAGCTGACAAAACAAGTCGTTGGCATTGGGAGAGCCCAACTCATCGATGGACAAAATGCTGCTGTTTCCATGGAGCTTACCAAGAAAGGAGCCAAGATATTATGGGAATCTTTTAAGACACCAACTCCCGACATCAGCTTTTCGTTTGAAATGGAATTGAGTGGTTATCGGTCGCCAATCAAGGCACGGATTGAAGCTGATTTTGAAAAAATGTATAAACACGAAGGCTTTCAGCTTGGTGCCGCCGGCAAATATGGGAATGTGATGTTTGGCGGAGAAATAGAACTTGCTTTTGATGAACTGAGAAATAATGGTGCTATAAAAATAACTAATATGGGATCGGATGCAGAGATGGACAAATTGGTTGAGACGGCATATAATAAACTCACCTCAGCAATGTTCGATCCTATAGGCACAGGCAACCCCGTAATTCAGGGATTAATGAAAAGTGCAAGCGGTAATAAAAGCGCCCTCGACCGGGCTACAGATTTGTATAAGCAGGGGGAGAAAAAATCAACGAAAAGCAGCTCTAAAGGGAAAAAAGCTTCTTCGTTGCGCAGATATCCTTCCATTGATGATGTCGTATTTTGGGCGAGTAACGATCCTCAGATGTCTTCAGCCGTATATCATTTCCCATATTCTTTTGCGATCAATCTGAACGAATGGGAGTCGAAACACATCAAGGAACATTATAAAGATTTTATTCGCTTGTTGGATATATCGGAAGAAAAGAAAAAAGAAGCGATTGAAAAAATTGATGCCGATGAGTATGTAAATCCCGGTAAACTGAGCAAAGGTATTGCCAGTTCACTACCTCTTAGAGAATATCTTTTATCTGATGATGAGAAAGAAAAGTATTATAATGCCATCACAGGAGCCGCAGATCCAGGAGGGTTAATGGAGTTAGTAAGAGAACGGGTTAAAGCTATTATATACAAACAAGAATTTCTGAATGAAAAGCAGAAGGACTATATTTTTAACGTATCTGTGCCTGATGAGTCCAGGGCATGGGACGTAAACCTGGCACTAACGTATATTGCCTGGATCAACAGAGAGGGCATTGTCTATATGCCTGAAAGTGCGAAATATGCAGCTATGGCAGCAAAAATCGAGGAACTGAAAACAACAGACAGCGACGATAACAACATTGCTTTAGAAAAACCTGAATTGCCGAAAGAAGAACCTAAAAATCCAATGGATTCTCTTTGTTTGGGTGAGTTCAAACTGCCTCCTACAAATTCTGAAGTTGGAGAAAAACCAAAAGATGGAGTTGCTGCCGCTTCGGCTGCAGCCGCAAAAAAAGCCAGTTCAGATAAAAAGGGAAATGATAAAGCAAAAAAGAATGATGTGACTAAAACTGGTTTTAAAATGGCTGTGATGGCATCTTATCAGTTTAAAAAGATCAAACAAAAAGGAACATTTAAGATCAACCTGAATAAATATACTGCCGATAAACTGACGCTACGTTTTGATGAAAATATTGGCAGGATAGATTGCGATGAGTGCTTTTTTGAAGTGAATCTGGATGATCCGATGTTTAAGCAAAGAGAAATAGTAGCCATATTGGATGGTTTTAATTTTGATGACTTTGGCAAGTACATCAACTATGTAAATCTGAAGATGAAAAAGAAGCATCAGAATGGTGAGCTTACGGTTGATGAAGTGCGCATTGACCGGGATAATTTTATGAAGGCGGCCAATAATTTTAAATTGATGTACGGATGGAAAGGAGATAATAACCGGTCAAAATGGTTTGACTATGAGGTTCAGGCACAATGGAGTTTCTTTGGAGGTTACGATGTGTCGGATAATTGGGAACAGGTAAATGCCAATGTCGTAAATCTTGCTGCTCCATATCTTCGAAAAACCATCGAGTTGGAGGCCGATCCTGAAATGTTGAAGGAAAAGCAGGTGCGTTCGGTTAGCGTCAAGATCTATTATAAGGTTGGCGAAAAGGAGCGGGTAGAGGTAGTTTCTCTGTTACCGTCAAGAGATCAATACTCCGAAACGGTTGACGTTTTGATGCCCAACGGTACTTTTGAATACGATTATGAAATATCGTGGCGTCTGTATGGAAACAAAACTCAAACGACTGGCCGGCAAACCACAAGCGAATCTATTTTGTTTGTGGATGAGTTGTAGAAAGTATTTGTTTTGATACAACGTTTCCATGTCTTACAGACGATGGAAAGTTGGAATATATTTTTCTGGGTGTAGCAGGATTCAATTCTGCAAAAAAGCCTCTAAAATCCATGGATTATCTGATTTCCCGGATTTGTTATACGTATAGATTTTGCCTTGATCCCCTTAGATTTTTTTTATTCAAAAAGCATTATAAATCCAATAAGGAGATAAGACAAAGGGCAAAAGCTAAAATGTGTTTTTTATCCTGATAGTCCGATAGGTGATTTTTGAGGGAATATCATTTTCATCGTGTTTAGTGTAACCCTTTCAGGGTTTATTCTATATCTGCAATGTAACTCAGGACTTCGTTTTACTTCGTTTTGAGCTTTTACAGGTCAGGGCCTTGCCCTTTAATAGTTAGTGTCTCTAAGCAATACTTCGGTAAACTTTCCAAAAGGTCACTTTACCAAAATCCAACACCCTGATAATCAAAAGATAACAATTTATATGCAACTTTTGGAAAGTTATAGTATTCAATGGGTTACGAAAATGTAACGAACTATTGTATATAAGATTTATATTTAATAGTTTTTGATGATACTCTAAAAAAGTATTCATACCTGCCGGATCAACTCCCCGCTAATCGATAAATTAATTACTAATCAAATTACCTAACTTGATTCTTACCGCATCCCACTC
>JAUZSW010840998.1:0-10841 GCA_034780735.1 Hyalogyrina grasslei
CAGAGGTGTTCGATGGTCTTGGCGATTAGGCCTCGGGCGACAAGCGTCTTACCAAGACCTACCTCGTCGGCCACCAGGAACTTGTTGGTGGTCTTGGCGTCTCCGTACAGACGACCGAAGGCGTGGTCGACGCTGTCTCGCTGGAAGTCCTTGAGACCAGAGAGGATGGGCTAGGCCTGGAACCGATCGGGAGGGTTCTTGGCGGTCATTCGGCCTGCTCCTTGAGGACGGCCTCGATCGGCTCCCAGATGGCGTCGAACCCGGCCGGAATCAGCTTGGCCCCCTCGGGGGTAGATCGGATGTCGGCGATGCGTTCGGCCACCCGGTGGATCCCTGAGTCGCCCCGGGCCAGGGCCGCGAGCAGAGTCTCGAGCAGGGTCACGTCGCCGTCGTGGCTGGTGCGGCCGTTCCCCATCCCGAGCTGAGTCATTAGACCGTCCATCTGAGCGGCGCTCGACGGCTCGTACAGGAGGAACAGCAGGTAGCGGATAAGGTCGTCGCTGTTGGCGAGCTGGGAGGCAATCATGCGTTCCCGGCGATCCGCTGGGGCTCCGATGAGCTTGGCGTTCACCAGGGATGAGCTGGTTAAGGTCGAGCCGTCGTGGGAGGTGGTGGCCGTGACCACCACGAACGATGTGATCCCGTCGAACGTAACCGACCCGGCACCGACATCGAGCGGGACCGAGGGGTCGATCGGGCTAGGCGGCCGGGATGAGGCGGCCACGGTGGCAACCCGGATCGAGAGGGTGGTTCCTTCGCCGACGGTGGGCATGGTGTCGGTGGATCGGATACGAAGACGGAACTCGTCCCCATCCGGCTCGACGCATACTTCGAAGCTTCTTTCGGCCGCCTGGCGAACTAGGCGATCTAGGTCCCGAGCGATCTTGCCGGCCTCGGATGATTCGGGTGCGGCATCGAGGGTGGGGGAGTACGAGAGGAGCAGGTCGCGCAGGCTGGTGCCGTTGCCTTGGGTCGACATAGTCGCTTCGATGCCCCACTCGCTGGTCGGGCCAACGAGTTCGACCAGAAACTCCACGTTGCCGCCGAAGGCCGGGTCGGTGGCATTGGCCGAGCCGGTGAAGATGCGGGTGGTACCGCCCCTCTCAACCAGGTACAGCTTGGCGTGGAGCCCGTTTAGCGACACGCCCGGGCGCTCGACCCCGTCGTCGATAGATCGCTCGGAGTCGGGGTGGCCATCGATGTCGGCCTCGTCGAGGGCCACGGGAGGGGGTACCGAATCGAAGACGAACTTCTCATCGAAGCGATCTAGCGTCTGTTCGCTGAGCCCGTCCAGAGACGAGAGACGGGAGACTATCTGGTGGTCGCCCGGCCCATCCGCCAGCGACGCCACGGTCTGATCCGAGAGGAAGGGGGACACGATCAGGGTACGGTCGCCAGATATGTCGGGGGAACGGGTCTCGCCGATGCCCAGGGGCCAGAACGAGACCGATCGAGCACGGAACGGGAGCTCCCACCTCACCCGCGACAGGGACTGCGCCAGGTCTTCGAGCTGGGTAAGTCCCTCGGGGCTAGGCGGTATCACGGCGTTGGTGGGAAGGTAGCGGAGAAAGGCGGCCAGGGGCTCGTTTGACCTGTTGTCGCTGGGCTTGGCACCACTGGCCGGCTCGCCGGTAGTGCCCTCAAGGCGGACGATAGTGTCCCAGGATGTGTCAAAGGTTAGATTGCGACTGGCAACGAGGAGTCGGTATCGGTGCTCGCCATCGTCGTCGACAAATCGCATTACCCAGACCTTGGGATGGAAGAGGCGGTTCGACGTCGAAGGTTTCACCGGCACGACCGAGTCCTCCAGCCAGGCCATAATCGATTTCAGACGGGTCGGCACGGCAATGCATCCGGCCTGGCTGTAGATAGTGATGCGGTCGGCGTGGCGACGGACGGCCTCCAACAGCGCTAACGGATCCTGACCGCCCGGGCCGGTGGCGGCACCGAACATCGAGAACGACACCGGGGCGATTAGGAGGGCCTGGAGATCGAGGGTGAATGAGGTTCCGATGGCCACATCGAGCGACATGCCGTCCGGTGGCTTGAAGGCGTCGTCGAGGAGGTGGCGGTCGTCAGGCTCAAGCACGGTTCACACCTCCTCGCGGTTCAGGCCAGCCGAAATGTCGTTCACCATGGTCGTGGCGGTGGCCCATCGGTAGAGCAGCTGGTTAGCCCCCGACGACCCTCCCCACAGTTCGAGATGGCGTGGGTTGTGGAGGCGAGCGTTGCCCCGCTTGAGGTGGTGTTCACGCTCGCTGATGAGCTGACGGGCCTTCGTATTGGTGATCAGATCACCGCGGGTTTCGAGGGCCAGATCTAGCCAGGAATCGACGAAGGGCTTCGATCGGTCGATCCGAGCATCGGTGCCAGTGACCAGCTTCCAGAAGTCATCCCGGTCGACGCTTGCCAGCTCATGATGGCGGTCGGCCACGAGATTGGTCCACCGGCCGAGTCGGGTCCGAAACCCGTCTACTCTATGTTGTCCGCCCGACTGTAGACCCCTCTCTGTCGCCTGCTCGGCGAGCATAAGGTTGTAGAGGAGGGCGGCCCCCAAGATCAGTTCCGAGAAGTATCGGGCGTAACTGAGCTTGCGGGCCAGCTCATGATCCAGCTCGGTGGAGTCGGTGGCATCCCATGTGGCTGCGGCCTCGATGGGCTTCCCCTTCTTGAGCAGGTGGGCTAGGAGGGACCCTGGATGGGTGAGGGCGACCCGTTCCCTCAGGAACTGGGATTCTTTGACGGACAGATCGAAGCTGGTCAGATCAAACAGATCGGTCGGGGATTCAGGGATTGAGGGAAGCCAGTTGTGGAGCGGGGCTGGCTCGCCGTCCAGGCCATCAGTGACTTGGGTGCTCTGTCGGCGGTAGAAGCGGTCGAGGCTGGCGTGATATT
Source organism: Hyalogyrina grasslei (assembly GCA_034780735.1). Taxonomy (NCBI): domain Eukaryota; kingdom Metazoa; phylum Mollusca; class Gastropoda; family Hyalogyrinidae; genus Hyalogyrina; species Hyalogyrina grasslei. The sequence goes on from JAUZSW010840998.1 coordinate 2,896, forward strand.
CGTTGATGTCGCCCGGTCTGGTCTGGATGCCGAACGTTGATAGGCCCTGCCAGTAGATGGTGTCGGGGAGGCGCTTCAGGTTCTCTCGGGCGTCGATCCCGATCACTCCCTGGGTCTCGCCCGCCTCGATGAGAGCGTAGATGAGCTTGGTCTGATCCTCCCTGGCCCGGGTGGGCACTCGGGCCGATCCGACCCGTTTGCGCTCTAGTGCGAGGTAGATCCAGGGGACGAACAGGAAGTAGCGCGCCCTGGTCTGAATGGTCGACAGGCCGGGGAACAGGAGATCCGAGAAGGCGTCCCGGATCGTGGCGATGCCAAGTTCGTCTCGCGAGTCTTTCTCCGAGAACAGGTCGATGATTTCGCGCATCCTGCGCTGCTGTTCGTACGAGTGATCCAGCCACCCGATGATCGACGCCATTCGGAACAGGCTAGCCGATGCCGGACCGGCGCATGGCCCTGGCAGCTGGGCTAGGGTCTAGAACATGGCATTTCGTAGGGCACGGCAGAATTCGGAGCCCGACCCGCTGGAGATCCTGGCCGACGGGCCCGGCCTCGTTGTTCAGGGTTCGGAGAGAGCGGTGACCCGCTTTATCGAGCAGATTGAGCCCGGGGTCGAGCAGTCCGGCGGTAGGCGACGGCATCTCCTAACCGACGGCTTTGCTACTACCACTCACCTCGGTGCCCTGGATCAGACCCATAGGGAGTACTTCGAGTTTTCCGAGAAGGCCAAGAGAAGCCTGGCCGATCACGGCCTTATCCCGAGCGGTGACGGCTACTTCCATGGGTTCGTTAAGGCCGACGGCAAGTTTGCGGGCAACCTCACTTGGAAGCCCGTCGATCTCGGACCGGAGAAGGCCCTGGCCTTCCAGAATACGGCTACCCACATGGCACTGAAGGCGGCAGTCAACGACCTGACCGAGGCGCTCGAACGGGTGGAGGGAAAGGTTGACAACCTCATCGCGCTTACCCGGGCGAAGCGCCTGGGAAAGGCGGTGGGAGACCGCCGTACCCTCGACGAGCTGGTTCGCTCCACCCGCAAGCACGGGCGGATCAGTCGGACTGACTGGTCGACCGTCTACAGTCTAGGGGCCCAGATTGCCCGCGACATCGAGGAGCTTCGGGCCTACATCCTCGGCGAGGTTGCTGACCTGGAGCCCAAGCCGTTCGTGCGAACCCGGTCGTCAGAGCTCGGCGAACTCACCGACGAGTTGTTACGGGAGTCGATGGCCCTGTTGGTCGTGGTTGAGCACAATTACATGCTCTGGCAGGAGACGCGGATCGATCACGTCGCCAGCCACGAGTCCGAGGCGCTCTCCCGAACGATCCTGGATGTCAAGACTCAGATGGCCACGATGACCCGGTCTGACCAGGACCTCGTCGATGCCCTGCTCAAGGCCGCCCGCAAGCTACTGAAGGCCACCGGTCTTGAGGGGCTTTTGTCCATTGAGAAGAGGCGGCTTGAGGACCAGCGCGACCTTATCAACGACCTGGTTACCTGGTTCGCGGAGCAGCGTCACCTCGACTCCGAGCTGGTGCTGGTCGAGTACCCGACCGTGAGGGAGTCGGCCGTTGAGGCGGTCGGGAAGGCTGGCAATGGCCTCAAGAGCGTGGCCGAGGTGACCGGTGGGGCCCTTCATAAGTTGGGTGAACGGGCGACCAAGGGGCGACGAACTCAGACCTGACGCCCGTCTCTGTTCCGTCCCAGTCGAGCTCCGCTCGACCCAGCGTATTGGCCCCGTTCGGAGGTCCCAACCCTGTTTGGCACGAGCGCGTCCGCGGACGCGTCGGGCTCCCGGATCGGCCTAGAAGGCGGCCCGGAATCGCTCCGCCGCCTCGTCGAGGTCGAACGGGCCGGGCCGAAATTCCCGGGCCCACTTCTTCATCGACTCGTGATCGGGGTGCTTGGCGTCGTCGAGCGCCTCAAGCATCGAGGCGTAGCCGCTCGAGCCGCCAACGTCCTCCGGCGGGGAGTCCCCGGCGCCGTCGATCAGGTCCATTGGCGGGTCGCCCGGCGTATGCTCGGACGCCGCTTCCACCCGGATCTCGACCTGCCAGAAGTCGCCGAAATCGTAGATGTAGAAGAAGCTCGAATCGGGTCGCAGTAGCTCATCGAGACGGAAGTCCGCCGTGGCCTCCACCTCCGTCTCGTCGTCCAGCGCCCAGTCCATTTCGGGATCATCGGTGAAGCTATTGGCCCCGATCGTGAACTCGTGCAGGTGATAGCCCTTCCACTCGAAGGCCAGCTGGAGGGCGAGGTGCAGGTCGTGCAGCGTCGCCGACGCCGGAATCCGTAGCTTGCGCCAGGCCGCCATGCCCAGAAGCTGGCACCGGAGTACGAAGCCGGTGTTGTCGGCCAGAGCATCCAGACGGGTCGCCCCCGTTCCGTGCTCCATTGCCCACGTCAGCTGACCGCCTCTGTTGCCGAAGTCCGGCAGGGTGCCGGTGTGCATGTACCGGGGAATCCGCCCCCACGGAGCGTCGACCACCTCGGCTCGAATGCTGGCGGCCTTGGACGAGATGGTGCCGGGCGCCCCGGCGAGACAAACCATCAGCTCGTCCCGGTCGAGCGACATCGGCCCCCAGCCGCCGATCATGTCGTTCATCTGGGCGACGGCGTAGACCACCCCGGAAGCCCAGATATCGACACGCCCCCGGGCGAACAGGCCCGGATTGGCCCTCACAGCGTCGGTCGTCACCCGCCTAACCAGGGTCACGTACTCCTCGTCGAAAATGGCCCGGGCCGACGCCGATGCCAGCTCGCCCACCATGGTGGTGCGCTTGGCGGCCGCCCCGAGGCCCGACGAATCGAACGGTTCGGGGTGGGTGCCACCCGCCGGGGGCACATGGATCGCCGTGCTAACCGCCCCGAGTTCCAGATCCTGAACGGCCCTGGCAACCGCGTCGGGGTCACCCATATCGACCCCGTCGAGGTCCTGCTCCACCAGAGCACGGACCCGGCGCTCCATCCCCGTCTCTCGGCCATCGTCGAGCCCGCCACCGCCGTCGATCGACGGCAGCTTCGGCCGGTAGTCGGGGTCTCGGGGCTCGCCGTCGAGGATCGCCTCGACCATTGGCCTCATCTGGTCGACGTCCTCGTTGATGATCGACTCCATGTCCGTGGCCCCGTCGTTCACCCGGTAGGCGTGGTCGACGGCGGCCGCGGCCAGCGCTACCGGTACGGGTTCAACAATGATCTCCGGGATCTTCGCCGCCTCGTCGAGCACATGGGCAATCTCCGTTGCCGCCAACGTGTCCTTGAGGACGCCCCCCAGCAGGTTGTCGATGAGGACCTAGACGGCCCCCTCGTCCCCGTCGGGGTAGGAGAGGCCGAACACAAACTGGGTCACGTCGCCGGACAGGTCGGTCATCAGGTAAGAGGAGGTGATAGTGGCCTGGCCGAGGGAATCCAGCCCGGGAGACGGCCTGCGGCGAAGTTGCTTCAGCATCCTCTGGGCCTGCGGGGCGAACCGCCCGCCATAGACGGCGAAGGCGGCGATCGTGTCCGCGGCGGCCTGGGGCATGGGGTCATAACTGGAGAGAACGTCCAGGAACTCGTCCGTCGGGAGCACGTCGGGATCGCCCCCCTGCAAGTCAATCAGGGTCTGAGGCCGCCGATCGAGGAACAGCGAGACGAAGGCCGCCGCCTCCCGGTCTCGAACCACCGCCAGTTCGCTGTCGAAGCGGGGAACCAGCTTGTCCAGTTCCGGGGGAGGGGCCAGCCTGGGCGCCGGGGCGGGAGTATCGTTCCAGTTGCGGGGTCGAGTTCTGGGTGGGGTCACCCGTCCGCCCCCTCCCTTGCGTCTCCTGCTCATCGGTGCAGCCCATTCATGCTTGTCTCTCCTGAGTTTGTGCCTCGTCCATAGCGTAGGGGGTTTCGCCCGACCCCAGTCCGACCTGTCCGTGCTCGCGTCACGGACAGGGTCCAGATCTCGTTGCACCGAGACGGCACTTGGTCCTGCCCGCAACAACTGACTGACGCTCACTGCTGCGGAGCTCCTGAGACTCCGTAGGCATCGTACGGGCAACAAGCCTTCGTCTTACCAGCTCAAGGCTTCCGGTGTGCCAACCGATGAACCACTAGGACTCGCGCGGAGGCAAACAGTGGCCAAGAAACAGAACTCGATGGTTGAAGATATCGTCGGCATCGCATCGCTGCTTCCCTGGTGGGTGGACGTGGGGATTGCCGGTGGCAGCTACCTCGGTATTCATCATTTTGCTGCGCCCGTCGTGGCCCAGCCCGGGGCGGAGACATCGGCGGCGGTCAACGCCCAACTCGTCCACGTCCTAGCCCAGTTCGGACAGTACTGCATCCCCGCTCTGTTTCTGATCGGTGCTGGTTTGTCCATCAAGAACCAGATTGCCAAGCGCGGAAGTAAGGAGGGCTCGTCCGCCGCCAACCCTGATCCGGCTCCTGCATCCGTTGATGCCACGCCCCCTCCACCGCCCGGTGTTGCGGCAGCGAGTAAGCCCAAGGCGCCGACACCGAAGGACGGCCTCGGCTGGCGGGAGTTTGAGATCATGGTGGGCGAGGTGTTCCGGCACCAGGGTTACGCGGTCACCGAGACGGCCACTGGGGCCGACGGTGGCGTAGACCTGGAGCTCCGCCACGGAGACCAGCTCTACCTGGTCCAGTGCAAGCATTGGAAGAGCGACGTTGGGGTCAAGGTGCTTCGGGAGCTTGCCGGAGTTGTGGCTGGGCGGGGGGCCACGGGCGGATTCCTGGTCACCTCTGGGAAGTTCACCGAGCCAGCCAAGCAGGAGTTCACCGAACAGGACAAGGTCTTTCTGGTGGACGGATGGACCCTAAAGGGGATGGTCGCCGAAGTGGCCAACCGCCCGGATCTAGCCCCGCCCCCTCCAGAGGTCGGGCCTCCCTGTCCGCGCTGTGGAGGATCCATGGTCGAGAGGACGGCGCGCCGAGGCCAGCACGTCGGATCCATGTTCTGGGGGTGCGCCAGCTATCCGAAGTGCCGCGGGATAAGAAACATCGAATCCGCTTCGCCCGGCCCCGGTCCGACAGACTCTGTTCCGTCAGGGTTGCTTTGATCCGCCCCAGTCGAGCTCCGCTCGACCAAGCGTATTCGCCCGATTGGGAAGCCCCAACCCGGTTTGACACGAGCGCGTCCGCGGACGCGTCGGGTTCCAGATTCACCTAAAGGGTGCTCGAAACCGTTCCGATATTCCACTAGGAATCGAGCTAAGGACACACATGGCGAAGAAACAAGGCTCAGCGTTGGGTGGCCTCCTCAGTCGAGCGCGGGGCGGACTCACAGTACGTAACCGCGACGAGACCCCGGACGCCGACGCCCATGCACCGGTCGAGCTCGGGCTGAAGGACGCTTCCCCCGCCCCGATGTTCCCTCCGCCCGCCGACCCCGGCCCCTCCACCGAGGCCGATCCCCCCGCCGAGGGTGAGCTCGACGGCCGTGAGTTTGAGGTCATGGTCGCCGAGGTGTTCCGCTTCCAGGGCTTCGACGTGACCGCCGTCCCCAACGGCACCGACGGCGGAACCGACCTCGAACTCCGCATGGACGGCATGCTCTTCCTCGCCCGCTGTCGGCACTGGAAAGATCGAGACGTCGGAGTCGAGCTGGTGCGCGAACTCGTCGAAACCGTCGCCACCCGTAGCGCCGACGCCGGGTTTCTCGTGGCCTCCGGTGACTTCAACGACCTAGCCCGCGAGCAGGCCGACGAGCACGGAACCGTCGTCCTCATCAACGGACGCGCCCTGCGCCGGATGGTCGCCGAAGCCGCCGGGCATCCCGAGCTTGCCGTCCCGGCCGATACCCTCGCCGCCCCTCCCTGCCCCAGCTGCGGCCTGACCATGGTCGACCGAGTCGCCGACCAAGGCCCGAACGAGGGCCAGCACTTCTGGGGCTGCTCCAACTATCCCGAATGCTGGGGCACCCGCGAGATGCGCCAGCGCCGCTCGGAAGACGACACACCGGACTTCTAATCCGACGGTCCAGCCACTGCCCGCCTGGTTCGCGGCAGAACCAGCGGACGCATGGCTTACTCGCGTAGCACCGCCTGTCCGCGTTGCGCAGACCCGGACAGGTGGGGGAGTGCGCCCCATGGTGATCGGGGTGGGGCTTGTCTAGGGTTGTGGGGTGGCTAGATCTTGGTACATGAAGTGTCTATTTGGTGTGGTGCTGGCGGTTTCAGCGTGTTCGGGCGGCTCGGTGGCCCAGCCGGAAGTAACCGTTTCTATGACCACGGCGGCCCCGACGACGGTGGCTCCAACCACTACCTCCACCGCCGCTCCGCCCACCACCCTGTCGCCTGAGGAGCAGGCCGAGGCTGAACTCCGTGATCTGGCCATGGCCTACCTGACCTACGAGAACAACGAACTTGAGGAGGGGCGGACCGAACCATGGCCCAAGCTGGAGCTGCTTACGGGTCGTATTTATGACCGGGTGAGTGCCATTCGGCAGGAAGACTTGGAGAACGACCACTATGTGGTTGGCTCGTACGAGGATCCAGTCATCGTGTCTGTAGACCTTGACCTAGCGGCGCTCAGCAGCCGTGTAGATATCTGTACTGACGACGCGTCGCGACTCGTTGATGCCGAGGGAGTCGAACTAATTGGCAGACGGACCGGAGGATCGGTTCTCGGGTACCTTCTCGCCGTCAAGGTTGATGGACGGTGGCTGTTGGATGAGTTGATTCTTGAGGATGATCCGTGCGATCCGGCCGACTACTCCTAGCTTCGATCGGTCTGATTGCCACGGTCTTGGTGGGAGCGGGCCCGGCTCTCGCTCAAGAGGCCGACAGTGGGGGAGGCGCCCAGGGAGGTCGCGAATCCGGTTCCGCTGAAGCAACCCCCGACAGGATCAAGGCGGAGGCGGAGGGTGGTGCTCCTGGTTCGGCGGACGTTGAGGGCGTTGCGTACACGCATTCGTGGTTGGATGATTGCCGGTTTGATCGGGTTTCGGGGGCCACGATCGTGGATTTGGTGTTTAAGGGCGAAGAGTCGGGTTTGCGGGATCCGTTGGTTGATGGTGTTCGCGTTCCGGCGTTGGAGGCTGAGTACTGGTTGGTGACCTGTAACCCGACCGCTATTGCTGAGTTCGGTAAGCGGTTCTCGCGTACCGGCTATTTCACCCATTATAAAGCCAGAAAAAAGTATTAAGCCTACTACCAGAAGATCATTCATTTTTACCTCATTTCAAATATAATCTGATATTTACTTTTAGTAATCCAAACTATTTTTAGTTAAACATAAGAAGTATCAATTTAAGCAAAATAAACAAATTAGTATTATACTTATAAAAAATAAAGAAAAATTGAACTTATTACAGGAAATCATTCTTCTTGTATTTGATTATTAGTAATCTATTGATTAATTTCGCTAAAAGTGATTATATATTTAGAATATATGTATTATTTATCTTGAAAAGAGGTCGTATGATATTAAAAAAAATATTTTTATTTTCAGAAAAGGAAGCACAGGAAACTGCATGTCAAATAGAACATGTTATAAAACCTGAAACAGCAAAACAGTTCAGTAATTTAACAACATATATAGATACCAATATTATTGAAAAAAAAATAACATTAGAAAAAAAATTGGTTTAACAAATCAGAAAACAAGTCTGCGTGTGTATTTAAATACTACACTTATCCTGAATTAACAGAAAATAACAAACCTCGCGCACTCAAAATAGTAGCTCTTCACCACCAGAGAATTCCCTTTTAACTGTCCAAAATTATAAATTTTATGAAATTGTCTCATATATCGATAATTAACAAGATAGAAAATTCTACCATTCTCCTTTATCTTCTTCCCACCTGTAACATGTAATTTCAATGAATGTTTTGTCTATTTTCCTACGTGTTGACAATAGGTATTCATCTCGTTACGGTTATGCGATTTTTGATAATTGTGTCCAGAACAGTCGACTATTCTGCAGCAAAAAGGTACTGAATAACCTGTCATGCAAAAA
>JAUZSW010842109.1:0-10839 GCA_034780735.1 Hyalogyrina grasslei
TAATTCGCTCAATTGTTCTGTGCTAAGGACAAATCCTTTCATGCGTTTATGATATTACATTCCTATTTTAATGCAATCTCTTAACTACCTAAATCTGTAACGCTATGGGTATATATCAAAATTAACTAAACCAGTAACCGATATTACTACCGTATTTTATCCTTTGCGTCGCAGACACCTAACGCCTTGCTCAGCGGAAAAATGCGAGCGCGAGCGAGTAGTTTTTCCGATGAAGCAACTTGTTATGTAATTGTTTAGATTGCTGAGTTCAAGTTCTAAGTGCAACACTTATTTATAGTATTTAATCACAGCAACATAATTTTCTAGCGTAGATCACAAGGCAATAAGCTCTTCGACATATTTTGATAACTTACAGGACGTAAAAAACGACGTATTGCCATAGACCCAACAGATGTTGCCATTACAGATGTGCTTGCAGGATAAGGACCACCATGTACCATTGAATCACAGACCTCAACACCTGTAGGAAAATCATTAGCAAGTAAACGACCTGCTTTACGTTCAAGCACAGGTAATAATATTTGAGCCAGTTTTTGATCTTCATTATTTAGATGTAATGCACAGGTTAACTGGCCTTCTAAGTGATGAGCTATTTCTAGCATTTGCTCTTTATTCTTTGCTTGTACAATTATTCCGAGTGGTCCAAATACTTCTTCTGACAGAATAGGGGTACTTAAAAAAACATCACCGTTGGTTAAAAATAAATCTGGTTTGTTTTCTCTGTTTTCTCCTTCTGATATGATCAATGTAGAAACACCCTGACACCTTTTAATGCTATCTCTATTCTTTCTATATGCAGTAGCAATACCAACAGTAAGCATATTTTGCTTTTTGATTTGGTTTAAAGCTTTTACAGCAGACTCTTGGAAAAAGTCAGCATCATCTCCTTTTATTACAATAATAATTCCTGGATTTGTACAAAACTGCCCCATGCCTAGTACTAATGATTCAACCCATGCTGTTGCAATTTCTTTGCCTCTCTTTTTAGTAGCGTGAGGAAGTAAAAATACTGGGTTTACCGATCCCATTTCGCCATAAAAAGGGATTGGCTTAGGACGATTGCTTGCAAGGTTAAAAAGGGCTCTACCACCTACTAATGACCCCGTGAATCCAATAGCTGAAATTAAAGGATGCTTTACTAACGCTTCTCCTGCTTCTTGAGTATTACTTTGAATAAGTGAAAAGACACCAGAATGAACACCTATTTTCTTTATCGCTACATCAATAGCATCAGCTATAATTTCACCTGTGCCAGGATGCCCAGGGTGAGCTTTTACAATAACAGGGCAGCCTGCTGCCAGTGCTGATGCTGTATCTCCACCAGCCGTAGAGAAAGCCAAGGGAAAGTTAGAAGCTCCAAAAACACCGACGAGACCAATAGGTCGTTGCATAAGTCGAATGTCAGATTTTGGTAGTGGCTTTCTTTCAGGAATAGCTTGATCATAGCGTCTATCAAGATAATCTCCTTTGAGAATGTGATCAGCAAAAAAACGTAACTGGTTAGTCGTTCTCATTCGTTCGCCATCAAACCTCGCTTCTGGCAACCCTGTTTCCTGCATACCAATAGTTGAGATAATATTTGCCCGAAGATTAATTTCATCGGCAATAGTACGCAGGAGTTCAGCGCGTTGCTTACGATCTGAATAGCCAAACGACCAAAAAGCCTCTTCCCCTGCTTGTACAGCCTTATCAATATCCTCACTTGTCCCAGAAGAAAAAGAATAAGATGAGCCAATAACAGGATCTGATGAAAATGAGTTTTCTCCCTCTATCCAATTTCCTGCGATTAAGTGTTTTCCAGATGGCTTCCATGCTGTAGGCATGCTTAACTCCTTATTTTATTAACTAGAGTCAATCCTACGGCTTAGAGTATACTCTAAGTCAAGTTACTTATTTTAAAACAGGTGATTTTATTTTTTAATTTTTCTAAGTGAGATATGTCTAAATTTATTTTCTTTTGCAGTTTCTCTGCATGTTCTTCTAATAATTGCATTTGCTGTTTATTGGTATGTTCACCTGCATTTTTTAAATCACTATAATTTTTAATTATTCCAAGAGGCATTCCTGTATCTTTTAGTCTCTTAACAAATGCTAGCCAATTAATATCACCCTGAGTAAAAAAACGGTGCCCACTAGCATTTCTACCTATATTTTTTAGTATGCCTATTTTTTCATAATATCTAATTGTGTAAGTAGATACGTTTGTAATATTTGAGAAATTTTGAATATTCATGTACATATTTCTTGTTTTGCCTAACGCCTTGCTAGCTGTCAAGTTGAGCAACTTATATTTTAATTTCGTCAACCATTTTGACGTTACAAAACATACCATTTAATGCTGCCATACAGGATAAATGAACTTCTTTTGCGTCTATAACTTCATGATTAAAAGTCAACGCTTTGGTAGCACATGCATCAAAAGCTAAAGTGATTTGATAGCCGAGGTCAAAGCCTGCTCGCACTGTTGACTCAACGCACATATGCGTCATGGCACCACAAATAATTAACTCCGTTATTTTCTCTTCTTCTAAAAAAGTTTGTAGATTAGTTTCTCTAAAACTATTTGGATAATTCTTATGAATAATAAGATCATTACCTATATCCAGTTTATTACTCAGCTCTACCCCTTTTGTATTTGGTACAAAGAATGAAGCTCCCTCTCTTGTTGAAAAATGCTGAATGAAGACTATTTATGTTTCTTTTTTCTTGAAAACTCAATTAACTCATTTGCTTTCTCCAACGCTTTTTCCGTTTCTTCCAGCTCCATTTCACCGCCACAAAAGTAATCATTTTGTAAATCTATAACCAACAGTGCCTTTTTCATTTGCTTTCCTATGTATTATTTATTGGTTTATATTACATAAGGAAAAGACTCAGAAGAATTGAAGAATAAAAGAAATCAAGACAAATACTTACTTATTGAAAGGAATACACCATGAATCAAATGAATGACAAAATACTTAGTTGTCTCAAGACAAATAGTAGGATGACTTGGCAAGAGATAGGTAAAAAAGTGCATTTAACAGGTCAAGCAGTTGCTACGAGAGTTAAACAAATGGAAGAACAGAATATTATTTCAAGCTATACCATTTGCCGAGATGATTTGAAGCAACACTTTATAACTGTTTTTATGGAATCCACGGATTTTATTAAATTTGATAGCTTTCTAAAAAAACAGAATAAAGTTGACCAAGCATTTAAAGTAACTGGAGAAGGGTGTTATCTTGTAATTTATACTGGAGATGATGATGAGTTAGAAAAATTTCTTAATTTGCTTCTGGAATATGGAAGATACAGGGTTTCTAGTACACTGAAAAAAATCAAATAGTACATTGTACTAAGTTTATGCTTTTGCGTCGCAGACACATAACGCCAAGTTGAGGGGCTTGCGGTTCGAAATAAATGAACATAAAGCTATGATAAATATACAGATTTTACTTAACGTAAATCAAGCGATGAGTTAGCAAGTCCTTCCTCGAACGCCTTGTTAGGTTTTGGTTATTTCTTTCGTGCTTTTGACTTCACAAAATACGCTTCCTAATGCGCTTATGAAACTATCTTGGACATCTTTTGCTTTGATAATATTATCTTTAAATTGTAAATCTCTAGTAGCACAAGCATCATACGCTAATATTATTTTATAGCCTAAATCAAACCCAGCCCTTACTGTTGTATCAATGCACATGTGAGTCATTGCCCCACAAACAAGAAGTTCAGAAATATTATGCTTTTTAAGTTCATCTTGAAGAATTGTTTCTCTAAAACTATTTGGGTAATTTTTCTTAATGATAGTTGTATTATTACTATCTAAATCGTCATGAAGATCTACACCTTTAGTATCTGGCAAGAGATATGTTACTCCTTTTCTTGTTGAAATATGTTGTATCGTATATACTTTTAGGTTGTTTTTTTGAGCATACTTTATTAACACATTTGCATTATTTAATGCAGACATCATTCCATTTACTGGCAATGCCCCAGCATCAAAATAATCATTCTGAATATCTATAAGTATCAAAGCTTGTTGCATAGTTTCATCCTTTTTTTGTTTGCAAATAGACTTATTTGGAAGTAGGGGTAGTAGGGATACACACAATCCTTTTATAAAAACTCTTCTCTTCATGTTACTTTCCTCTAAATTTTCATATAGAGTAGTAAAATTTTAGAGCGAAATATTGTAAAAAATTGACTTTTTAAATGATACTTTTTTGATACTGCTTAGGAGTGATAGAAAATATATCTTTAAAATATTTATAAAGGTGGCTTTGATCATTAAACCCACATTCTTGGGCGGCATCTGCGATTGACTTTCCTTGTGAGATCAGTTCTTTTGCTTTATTTATTTTTTGACTTAAGATGTATTGGTAAGGCGTAAGTCCATAGTTTTTCTTAAATATCCTGATTAAATGATAGGCACTTATGTGGAACTCTTTTGCAATAGAATTTATGCTTAGGTTAGATTCTAAATCACTATCAAGATGAACTTTAATATCCTTCGCTAAGATATTAAAGTTTTTATCATTAAACTTTCTATCGCAGTATTTTAATAGTATTTTTGTAGTGAATTCAATTAAATACTCCTCTTTCTTCATTACAAACGTATCTGAAATAATTAGATAGCATAGCTCAATAAAATTTTTATAAAGGGACTTATCCTCAATAATATTTAAACTTACAGGAACATAGTCTTTAGTCTCAAAAATTACTTGTTGTAGATTTATAACCCATTTTTTATCCAAATATAATGCGAAAGAGTCTTTACTCATTATATCTATTTTAAATGCCGAATGAACTTGATAGGGGTTGATGATAGCTATACGGTTTTTTGAAAGAAATATTTCATCATCCAGTAATAATTTTAAGCTTCCTTTCCCAATAGCCACAAGGGTTAATTTATTATGAAAATGGCTTTTAGGGCAACCATTTATAGTTTGATTATATGCTAACTCTAAGAAAGGTAATTCACTGTTTTTATATGTTTTATTCATCTAAATTCACCTTTACGAAGTATTTGTATGTTCTGCTTTGTTTGAAGTTGAGTCTTAAAACCTAACGCCGTACTAAATTGGCTTACCGGTTTGCGAAGCTGAGCTGTAAATTTAGCACAAACTTCAGAGAAACTACAAAACTTAGAATAGAATCCCGACTTAGGTAAGTCAATTTTAAGTGCCTTGTTATAGGCGAACACGAGGAATAGGTTTGAGCTCGCTCGTACTTCCTTGCCTGATGAACTAAACACGGGTGACCAAACCCGTTTTGCGCGAAAGATTCAGGATAGGGATTTAAGCCAGAGGAGCGCGCAGACTAAAAAATATTAAAAACAAACCTCACTGTTTTGACCAACTGATCAGCTTCGAAGAACAGTAAAAATTAAAAGGTAATGCGCTTGATTGACCTATTTTCTAATTGGAAACTTACAATTAAAATTATTGCTCTCAACCCCAAAACCATATAACGTTTTTGTTAACATGTTTGCGGTTTAACTGCAATTTAGCTTTGAATTACCTGTTGTTTTATAAATTGCAATCAGTTTTTAAGTGCCGCCGCTGTAGCAAATCAGGTTTAACTGATTGTTATGCTTTTATATTTATTCAGTTACTGCTTGAATGATGCCAGATTAGATTCAGTTCATTATTATGCAATATTTTATTTTATATGCTTTATTGGGTTGATAGTTTTTTAATTCTTTCTTCAAACAATTTCGGAATAATACTGTAATACTTGTTTGTTAGTTGTCTTTCGGAAAGTGTTTTTATTAAAGTGGTATATGATTTACTTTCTAAATTTTGACTCTTTAACATTGATTCTAAAATTTTTGCTCCACTTAATAGTGCTGAATCAATATGGTAATAAATCTTTATAATTTCAAGATTTCTAGTAGAAAGCTCAGCGTTACAATATGAAACTTTTGAACTATTAGTAGTCCAAAATTTACTTAAAGAGTGATTGTCTAGTTCGTCAGGTAGCAAGACATGTTCTCTATAAAATGGTATATTTGTTATTTTATATATTGTTTCTAGCTCTTTATAAAAACTTAATACATAGCTAGCAAATTCAATGGGTAATCCGCTAAGTTTCTGAAGTATTAATTCATGACTTGTAGTTTGAATGGAGTTGTGAATTTCAGAAATTATTGAATCATTTCTAACTATCAATACAAAATTTACTAGCTGCTGGATAGTATCGAATTTTTGATCAAGATATCTTTTTTTATATTGTTGAAGCCTAAAATCAATATTGTTTAAAATGGCTAAATTAGACCCAATGTCAACAAGTATACCGTTTATAGTTTTTTGTTTCTCTTTCTCATTTTCCTCGATTTTTGATGTTTTATTTAATTCAAATTCCTTATTAAGCTTTTCAATTGCATTCTTGAAATTTTTTTCATTTATTTCTTGATTGTATTTGTTTGAAATTTCAACAGAGTCTATAAGCGCAATATTGTTATCTTTTGCAATTCTTGCATTATTTTTATTTGATACTTCAATTGATTCAATTATTGCTTCGTAATTTTTTTGCGCAATTTGTAAATTTGCTTTATTGGTAAGTTTAACACCATCAACACCGGCTTTGTATGTAAAAAAACCAATGATAATAGCAACAATAATTGGTATAAATGTCTGAATAAGAATAGAAATCTTACTATTTGTCACTTCTTCTTTTGGCATTCTGAAATATTCTTTTATTGATTTTTTATAAAATTATAGCCACTACTTTGTTTCAGCATAACGCTGAGCTAATTGGGTTTTGCGGTTAGCTGGCACAATGCTCATTTATAAAATAAAACTATACCACAAACAGTCGTTTCCAAAGAAGCCCGACGTAGCAAAATCCATATTAAGCGTATTGTTAGCTGATGGCTGTAGAAGCAAGTGGACGATGTTGGCTACAAAGCCCTTAAGAGCCAACAAGAAATACAAACTTCTTATTTAATACGCTTTGTAACAAAAACACAAAACAGGCCTTTATCTTTAAAACTTAAAGAAACAACAAAGCCACTACAACGGACAAACGTAAAGCTAAGATACTCAACACTGGCACAATGTCAGGCTGGAGCTTTTAATCAGCAATATCATTTCAATTTTAAAAAATAGCACGAAAGGATAATTGAACCACAAAACGCAAAAGAAGCTAGGGATATTGTCTGGTTAAATGTGGAAGCCCTTTGAAGTGCAAAACGCAGAGTAACACGGACAAAATGGTTCACGCATCAGCGCATGATGAACGTAAAACCTGGCACAATGTGAAAGTATCACGCATATGCGCATGATGATGATTGAGCTAACGAAAAATAAAAGTTTTTAAAACACACCCCCCCTAGTTTTTACTACTTTTTGTGGGAGAAAAATTACCTGAAAGGGTAACTACTCTATTGGCTTTTGATTAGAAAGATATTACCCGATAAGGGCAGCTAACGCCGCTGTTGACGGGCCGGGTTCCCAGATAATTGATGCTTGCATCATATTCTCTGGGAACCCGGCCTGTCGAACGCACTTGTTCACAGGCAGCGCAGCGGACAGTGAACAAGGGGGGGCGACAGGTTTCCGGTCAACAGCGGCGTTCATAGGCGGCTCCGCGATAGCGGAGCCGCCTATGAACGCCTTTGTCAGTTGCGTTTTGGTTGCAGTGGATTTTTGTGCAAAGATGGCCGCAGGCCATGCACAAAAAGGAACGTAGACCAAAACCTCAACTGGACAAACTTGTTAGATTTGTGATGCATAAAGTACCCCCACTACCATAAATGCTAAAAAGCACAGGGCTTGAAAAAAGGCAAATATTCCTTGACGATTAAAGCGCTTAACTAGAAGAATATATGCTTGTTGTGGATTGCCACGATTTTTCTTTTGTTGCCGTCTAACCAGCCACTTTACCCACCCAGGCATAGGTAATAAAAATTCAGCTATGACTCGCTCTAACCTAATTCCAGTTTCAATGTTTACACCAGATATTTTTGCAGTATCTAGAATTTCTTCTTCGATCTTGGCATAGCTATTTAAATGGGAGTTGAATGTCGAAAGGACTGCATCTTTGACATCAAGACCAACCCTGCAAAGCAAACCAAATATTTTTGAAATGAGCCCGAGCATACTCGATAGACAAAGAAGAAGACCACAAAAAAGAAACCCGTTTTTACATATAATTGGAATCAAGTTGTCTGCGTTTGAGACCATAAAAGCGCCGATAGCCGCAGATCCGACTAACAGCCAAGTCGAAAATTCATTGATAGCAGAGCTTGCTTTTAAACCAGCATCAAACATGGAAGAGACAATAGCGTTTTCTGTATTTTCGCGTTCAAGTCTATTCCATTCTTCGAGCGGATCAATTTCTGATTCTTTAGTCATAGTAAAATCTAACGCCTTGCTCAGCGGAAATTTAAAGTGGCACGTTTTTGCGAAAGCAAAACAAGTGACGCTTTAAATTGTCCGCTGGAGCTAATTGTTAGCTGATTTTTAGCGTATAAACTGGGCATATGCTGCACTCACAACATTTGGAATGCTGGCGGCATCTAGCAGGCCAAGCATAGCTTTAAAGTTCACACGATATGAACCACCCGCAGATATGCGACGACCAAGTGAATTAGTATTTGTGGATGCTGATTGGATAAGAGTTGAAATTTCTCTAGGCGAAAAATTTTGAATCATTTGATCATAGTATCTCACAGCGGCATTAGATACACCGTACCCATTCCCAACCCTACAGCAACCAACCGTTTGTACATATTGCTCTTGCGCCGTTTCTGGAACCGCGCCTTGGGCTGATAATTCCAATAAGCGCTCAGCAAAAGCTGGTTCATTATAAAAATTATTCGTACCATTATGCACATCCCAGAGACGACTAATTGCACGTGTGAATATGTGATGCTGCTCTGACTCATTCAATAAGCCAAGTAAACCTAATTTTTCAAAAAACTGTAGTGATGCTGCATGTTTATCTTGATAACCCTTAGCAACATATTCCGAATGACTATTAATGATTTCTGATTTTATTGAAGCATTAAATGCTTGCAATAAACCACCACAAAGATCAATAGAATTTAGTCGCGCTTGTTCTGGTGTATTTGGATCGCAGTAAATGCCGTGAGCCATAGTCACAAGCATTTGTCTCTGAGCATCATGAGTTTCAGTGAGTCGTTGTACCCATATGCCACATTGTTGGGTATTAAATCTCGGGCCTTTAACCGCAGATATAAATGCTCCAATATCTACCCCTCTTGGTAAGGCGGAATCTGCCAATGCATACCGAACACAACGGTTTAAGAATGTTGTAAATTCTCTATCATTAATCTTTCCGAGAGTTGGATGTGCAGCAGAAAAATTATTTCTAACATCTCGGCATTGATCTAGGAAAAAGAAACCGTCTTCATCTATGATATTAAGCTTTAAACATAGCTCCAACAACCGACTATCTTGTAGTTCAAGTAAATGTTTTTCTTCAAAATCATTTTGTTTTATTTGAGCTACAACAGGCAAACCAAATGTTCTAATTTTATCTCGCAGATGGAGAACTGCCGCATTCCAAATGTAATTCATTGCACCATCAAACAATCCGGTGCTAACAGCGACACACATCCTTGCAATTAATTCGCCTCTCAATGCCTCCGGTATTTCTCGAAGCTCTCTTGGTAGGTCACGCCATGCGTATTCGATTTCTTCAGTACTTGCCAATGCGGTTCTTGGAATTCCGAGGGCTGCGGTAAGCTGCTCTAGCGCAGGTAGCACAGTTGCAGGAAGAGCTGGCAGTGCTGGTTCTTCCTTAACAATTAGTTCGTTCATACTTTGCTTCCGTGTTTTATGATTTGTTTTTACAGCTAACGTCGCTGTTGACGGGCCGGGTTCCTAGATAATTGATGCTTGCATCATATTCTCTGGGAACCCGGCCTGTCGAACGCGCTTGTTCACAGGCAGCGCAGCGGACAGTGAACAAGGGGGGGCGACAGGTTTCCTGTCAACAGCGGCGTTCATAGGTGGCTCCGCGATAGCGGAGCAGCCTATGAACGTTAAAGCTGTGCGGCGCGAACGAAGCGTAGCGTAGCATAGCGTAGAGAACGTCCGAACGAGCGCCTTGTTATGAGCCATTATTGTCTCGCTCACGATAATCACTAATCCTTTTTGGTAAGGTGTATAAGTACTCGAGCAGAAAATCTAAAAACTGAACTATATCTTTAGCATCAATGGAGTTAGTTGCCTCTTGTTCTGGTTTTGGATGCGCAGAATCATTACCAAGCTCTCTCACATTATGTGACCACTCCTGCATAATTGGAGGCAATACTCTTTTATTAGCTAAATCATCTATTTCTTTGTAAAGACTCTTACCTTCAGCATCATGATCTCGTAGTGCGATTTGAAGAGCGCTACGCGCCATTAATGCAGCAGCATCCCAGTTCTCATCCTTTAGATTTCTTTTTGCCTGTAACCAATAGCGACCAACTGCTTCAGGCCAATGCTCTGGGTATCTTTCTAATTTTTGCGGCCATGGCTGCACCTTATAATCATGTAGCCTATCACCAGCAGACCAAAATACTTGAACAAAAGAGGCGCAATTACCACATTTGTAAGTGTCGAAATTTAGTACTTTATTACCGTTCGGTTTTTTCTTTTCTTGGTGGCAGGCAAGTTCAAAATTACCTGACTCCATACAGAAAGGACAAGTAATGCGATACAAGGCCAACTCATGTCCTTGGTAGCCCATACCTTCTCCTAAACTCCACCAACTAGACATGTACTATTTCTCCTTTTGGCTCATAACGTCGCTGTTGACGGGCCGGGTTCCCAGATAATTGATGCTTGCATCATATTCTCTGGGAACCCGGCCTGTCGA